>JAZFAU010000836.1:37500-41531 GCA_037178615.1 Dione vanillae
TATATATATATATATATATATATATATATATATATATATATATATATATATATATATATATATATATATATATATATATATATATATATATATATATATATATATATATATATATATATATATATATATATAGATATATATATATATATATATATATATATATATATATATATATATATATATATATATATATATATATATATATATATAATATATATATATATATATATATATATATATATATATATATATATATATATATATATATATATATATATATATATATATATATATATATATATATATATATATATATACTATATATATATATATATATATATATATATATATATACGAGGTGTGTTCAAAAAGTATCGCGAATTTTGTGTTTTTTCAAAAATTATTTATTTATTCATGAATACCTATTTTGTCCCCTTCAAAGTAATCCCCATGAGATATTATACACTTTTGCCAACGGTTTTTCCAATCTTCGAAGCACTTCAAAAAATCATTTTTATATATATATATATATATATATATATATATATATATATATATATATATATATATATATATATATATATATATATATATATATATATATATATATATATATATATATATATATATATATATATATATATATATATATATATATATATATATATATATATATATATATATATATATATATATATATATATATATATATATATATATATATATATATATATATATATATATATATATATATATATATATATATATATATATATATATATATATATATATATATATATATATATATATATATATATATATATATATATATATATATATATATATATATATATATATATATATATATATATATATATATATATATATATATATATATATATATATATATATATATATATATATATATATATATATATATATATATATATATATATATATATATATATATATATATATATATATATATATAGAACAATGTTGGCAAAGGTGAACTTATCTCTTATAGTAGAGGTTTCTTCCAGTCAAATAAATAGATTCACAAAATAAATAAAATACACATAAATACACAAATATAGACACATAAATACCAAAAATAATACAAATAAATTTATATACATATAAAATACATATAAATACACAAGTAAGATAAATAAGAAATAAAGAGAAAAAAAGAAAAAAAAAATAAAACATATTAAAGTAAATCTGTAATAATAGAAAGCTAACATATCTTTATTGATGAGCAGTAACCTTTTGAAGAAAGAGCTGCTTAACTCGTTTCTTGAATATATCAATAGACATACTGTTCTGAATTGCTATAGGTAACTTATTCCAGAGCAGGACAGCATAAACCGAAAATGATTTTCTCTGGAATTTGGTGATAGAATTTGGTTTGCTGATAGGTATGTCTAGGGTATGTGTTACACAAGGCCGCCGGCGACGGCTCGAGTCAGGGAGGAGGGTAAATCGAGAACGAAGATAAGAGGGAGAGTTAGCATCATTAAGTGTATTAAAAAGGACCGAGAGGATGTGCATATCACGACGAAGTCGGATTGGGAGCCAATTGAGCTGAGCACGGTATTGGGAAATGTGATCATATTTACGTAGGCCAAAAATAAAGCGAATAGCCAAATTTTGTAGACGCTCTAACTTATTAAATTGCTCCTCAGTTACATCTAAATAGCATACATCGGCGTAATCTAGAATTGGTAAAAGTAGAGATTGCGCAAGCATAATTTTAGTTTTGAAGGGGAGAAAAAATTGCGTTTGAGAGGATGATAGGAGAAATGATGTGAGCTACCCAGGACATTTTACAGTCCAAAACCAAACCTAAATTTCTGACTTTATCACAATAAGGGATTTCAACACCAGCATATTGTATACTTGGTACTGATTCCCAGTCTATTTTAGATCTTAACCTGCTGCTACCAATAATTATTGCTTGTGATTTAGTGGATTTACCTGAAGCCCGAATGATTCTGCCCAGGACTTAATAGCAACGAGGTCTTATTTAAACAATTGAGAGCGTTGGATAGCTCAGTCAACTCGAAGTGCTTATACAATTGCAAGTCGTCTGCATACAGATGAAAGGGAGAAGAGATAACATTTGAGATGTAGTTAATAAATATAGAAAAAAGCAAAGATGAAAGTACGCCGCCTTAAGGTACGCCAGCTGTCGTATCCAACCAGTCTGATGACGTGTCGTTAGCTACGACACACTGCTGACGTCCGAAGAGATAAGAGTGAAACCAATGTAAGGCTGTAGAAGAAATATTAATTGCACGAAGAGTACCAAGAAGGATATCGAAATCAACAGAGTTGAACGCGTTGCTAAAGTCCAGCAAGACCATTGCAGTGAGTTTGGTATTATCCATTGCCCACCGAATGTCCTCCGTGATATTGAGCAACGCACCAACAGTGCTATGGGAAGGACGAAAACCGGATTGGAAAGGACCTAAGAGATTATTGGATAATAGGAAAGTATAAAGTTGGCTATGGACTATCGATTCCAATACTTTGGACAGGATTGGGAGTATGGAGATAGGACAATATTCCCTAGGGGTAGTAGGATTAGAGCTTTTAGGTAGAGGAATGATTGAAGCTTTCTTCCACGAAGTTGGAAAAACATTGCAAGTCAACGAGAGATTAATGATGTGGGTGATCACTGGTGCAATGATATCCAACACAGGAAGAATCATATCTAAGGATAATCGGTCACAACCAATTGCCTTAGTGGAAATGGAACGGATACCCTTCATGACGACATCCTCCGTGACAGTTTCTAAAAGAAAAGGTGAGCAATCTGGTGGGACAAGATGGGAAAGATGTGCAAGAGTCATAGATTTAAAATGTGCATCAATGATTTTAGGTGGACTAGTAAAGTAATTATTTAAGGTGTTAAGATCCAGGGATACTTGATGAGTATCCACAGGTTTGCTCACTCCTAGTGATTGTAGAAATTTCCAAGTTTGTTTTTTGGTTGAGATTCTGAATTGTGGAATGAATATATCGGCGTTTCGCGTCCCTGCACATTCTGTTGCAATATTACGCAATTTTTTGTATGCAGTAAATTCTCCGGTGATGGGTATTTTTATATTTTAGTTTGGCTTTATCTCGTTCAGCATGGTGTTTCTTATCACCTGTGTCAGCCAAGGAGCAGGTGCATGTTTTCGACGCACTGGCCTTACAGGGAGCATGTACATCAAATAATTTAATCAGTTCAGCAGTTAGAGATTCAACCATGCTATTAATCATTGCCTTTCAGCATCATTGCCCAATCGATGTTTTTAACATCTTCTCTCAAACGTTCAAGGTTCATATGCTTAAAATTGCGTAAAAAGTATGTTTTGCTTCTAACCTTGGAAACACGTATATTATAGCGAGAAAGACAAGATCATGATATCAATTCTCATTTCGACATCTCGTGTCGTGAGCGGCAATCAACGTTGTGTTAGTGTTAGTGCTAGTGCAGTGCAGTTAGTGCAGGAGCCTCCAGGGACCCCCCTCGAGTGAGTACATATAGTCAGTAGGTCTTTAATAGGCATACACCCCGGCTCCACAAAGCAGGGACGTTAGGACATAGTAGGCACACACCCCTCGCCTTGGCGAGGGGCCAAGCGCAGTAAAAATGTCGGTCCGCATCGACGCGGACGAGCTTCTAAAGTACGTGGCGAAACACGTGCCAGAAGCATTAAATAGTCTATCAGACTATGTCGAGGGCGAACGCAGAGCCCAATCACCCGCTACCAGCGTAGCAAATGAAAATAATTATAGTCACGCCATCATCGACTCGGACGACGAGGAGATGAAATCCGTCCACTCAGACGATTACAAGTCAGGAAACGGGTCTGACACCGACGCGGCAAAATCTAGGGCCAGCGACTCCGAGGAGGAGAAACATGACGGTTTCGAGACCGTCAAATCTAAAACGGCCAAACGTAAGGCCAAAAAAGCTTTAAAGTCGCCAGGTAAACGCAAACTTTGCGTAGTAACGGCAAGTTTCACCCCAAAAC
>JAZFAU010000837.1:0-41429 GCA_037178615.1 Dione vanillae
TGTAATTACTAAAAGTGTCGCTTATCGATAAATTTAAATTTTGGTGTTTTCACTTAACTTTAATACTATTTATGACGACAAGTGTAATGAAATATATACAAAATATTCAATAATTTTTTTCAGACTGAATCCTCCAAAGATGGTCAGAGTAAAGACTTGTGGAAACAGACTACACTCATAGACATGTTTGAAAGAAGTTCAAGCTATGAAGGTATTTTTTTTTATATTAGATTACTGTATTGTTTACATTTTAGTTGTATGAGGATGTTCTAATTTTATTATTTTTCTCAATTTAGCAGGGGGTCAATAAAACTAGCCAAATAAATTAAGCTTTGATCTACATGATTTGCAAAGACAACATGCCTCTATCTTGTGTAGAAAAATCAGAATTGAAAAGATTTATGAACGTTATTTGTCCACGCTATAAAATTCCATCATGAAGTACTGTAAGCGAACTATAATATTAAATTATTATCTTATCCTTTTTATTTTAAATGTTATTTTATTATTCATTTCTCATTCCAGATAACTGGCCTCATGGAAAAACGATACGCCACTACCTAAGCCATTTTAAAACAAAAATTAAGTGAGATAAATAATATTGCTTTAACAAGTGATATATTAACTCTTACTAACTCGACACAAAGTTTCATCGTAGTGACAGCACATTTTCTTAAAACAGCTAATAACTGCAGTCCTGAGCATGAGATGGTGACATTGACAGCACAAAGAATGTATCAGGTAAGTAAAGTATAAAATAAATGCATCAAATTATAAAAAATAAAATAAATAGTTAATTATAATAAACTTAATAAAGTGGACTAATATTCGTCTTCTTTCCTGCAGGCGCACACAGCTGATGATATAAAAGAATGCTTTGAAAATATTACCGACGAGTTTACAATAGAAAATAATTGCATCTTATCAATTACCACTGATGATGGTGCTAACATGGTTGCTGCAGTGAAGAAATTTTTTGGAAGATGGAAAAAGAATTCCTTGCATGGCGCATTTGCTGAATTTAATAGTGGATGGCGCAACAAGGGATAATGCACCAGTTCTTCAAATTGCCAATCATGTCAAAGCCATAGCGCCAACTCTCGCCCAGGGACATAAGAAAGTTTGATATTTTTTACGTATTACGCCACTAGATGGCATTAACAGGTAGGATAAATTATAAAATTAAAATTATTTAATTATTTTTTATTTTCTTTACTATAATTTTATTTCATTTTAATTTTATTTATTTTTCATATTTTAAATAAAATTAGATTATTTATTTTAATGGCAACATTGTATAACTACTGAAGTATGGCAGCATACTTAACGTTTTTAAAATTTGTGCTTGCTTTTGTGTTCTGGATGTTACTGAAATTTTCTTGGTGTTTATTTGATAATTTAATATCACGTTGCCTTTCACTGGTTTCTGATACTTGTTTTGACGATCTACCTTAGGAAGATACTCGAATCCTTGATTTCTTACGTCTACGGATTAACTTGTTATTTTCTTTGGAGTAATGATGGTAAGTGTGACCAACAGGTTTTTTTAATTATATTGTTAACGATAATTAGCCGAAATATGTATTTGTGTAAAATATTTATTAATTTTCATTTAAAAGTGAGGATAATATATAATGGAGATACTAAATGTAACTTCTTAGTAATCTAACATACACATCGTATATGTTTATTTACTATACTCGTGTATAAATTTGAGTTCCCCCATATTAATAAAAATGTTTTAAAAGGAATAAAACCGGAGATGATAACCATTGACCACTAAAATCAAACTGTAAATATTGTAAGAAACCTATAACCATCTATATTAAATTCCGCTTCATAATACTCATAATTTATGATTTATTATATTAGTTATATTTTATTATATTAGTTATATTTTTTATTGTTAAATTATTGTTGCCAAATTATTTTTATAATTGTAAGGCTTTTAATATTGATTTTTTATTATTTCAGAACACAAGACACTTCCCAACGAAAGACGACGAAGACGTCAGAAAACTGCTGAATTTTTTATCTCTGATAAATTGTTTGATTTCATTCTTATAAAGGCATGTCATGTTGATTAAATTGATTAATAATCTTGACATTAAATTAATTAATCATAGTTGGTGTAAATGTGTAAATAGTCTTAAGTGGCAAATAAACAACCTTTAATATGAATGACCTCTTTAAGTATAAGCATATGAATTTTGTAAAAAAGAAATAAAAAATTAAACTGATAGTCAAGTGTTTATTTTTATTAGAAGATAAAATTTGTCTTGCAAAATACTATGTATAAAACAACAATAGTCATATCAACCAAGATTTAAATTTATTTTATTCTTTTAATAATAGTAATTCAAAAATATACCTAATATTTTAAAAAAATATGAAATTCCGGATATTCTAAACTGCCACCTAGTGAAATTTTTTAGTACTAATAACGCCCTCTCTCGCCCAGGACGAAAAGTTTGTATTGAAAATATCGAGAGTTGCGCATCTATACCAGTATTAGTGTATCATCTATGGTATTAGTGTATCATCTATGGTTATGCACTTTGCTAGCCTATGTTTGGGGTTGACGCATGTGTTTGTGAGTATTTCCTGTTTTGGTGTTAATTTTCTCTATTATTCTTTAGTGGAGTTATTTTAAATTTTTAAAAGGTTCCTTTTTAAGAACGTGGTATTAAGTAAGTGGTGGTAAGTGTTTGTGTTGTTAATAAAGTGTGGTTATATAGTTTAAATTAGATAAGGTTATTTATTTTATTATTTTGTATGTTATTTAATTAATTATAGATGAGAATCCTATTTGTGACCTACCTACATGATATTGGCGGTGGTAGAATTGATGTACAAACCATGCCTAGAAAGAGTCAAGGTGAAAATTTACCTCTAATAATGATTTAGCTGCGAAGAACACAATTATAAACCTTTCTACTGCGACTCCCTCCATCCAAAATCTACATATATAACCATTGTATATGTGTCCAGGAAAATATCTGATCCAGCCGCTGGTACTTTTATTAGAGACATTGAGTTTAGTCAATTACTGCACAGAAATAAGGTTAGTGATATCACAAATGATGGTATTAAGAATGTAGGTCGTAATAAGATCAGCATTCAATTCTCAAACGCTGCTGCAGCGAATTCTTTCTTGACCAGCCCAATCTTAGGCTTACGTAAGTATGTTGCATTTATACCTACATTTGTTATTACCCGCATAGGTATAATAAGAGAGGTACTAGTCTACTTCTCATTAGATAAGCTTGCGGAGTTTTTAGTTTTTCCACCTGGCTATGGACAGGTATTGAAAGCATGAAAAGTGAATTGAAAGCGTGTGAGTGAAGGAGTGACTGCTTGGATCCTGACCCACTCAGTTGTAGTTAATTCTAGAGGTCAAGAGTTGCCTGAAAAGCTGCTATTTTCTTCATTTGAGTTTTATACTTATTTGTAATATTTTTCAACTTTTCCTTTGTCTTTGTTAAGCTATTATCATCGAACTCTTATTTACAACCTTAAAAATCAACATTTTTAGATGAAGACATTGAATATAGTATTATACATAGTATAGTATACCTAGGACAATTCACCCATGGCATGAGATCCCTGTATGGCAATTACAAATTGATACCAAAACCTTGCAGGAGAATGCAAGCTTCTATTTCTTTTTTAACAATTTCCATTATGGTTTAATTGAATATTACTTACTAAATACAACAAGAAAGTAGTGGTCTGTATCTGTTTCTATTACAAATAGTTACAAGATACATAATATACATAGACTTAGTTAAACTAAGCATATTTACCAATGTTATATTGATGAGTAGCAGATAAGGTCCTTTGTTGCATAGTTGTCCTCTCACTCTTCTTTTTTATTTTTAGAAAACATAAGAATATATAATTAGACATAAATTTTCATCATAACATACTAATTATAGATAGATAGATAAAAATCTTTATTGCACACAAAAAAAAATTGACAAATAATAAGAACATGAACAAGAGAAAAGAGAAAACCATAGCATGCAAAGGCGGTCTTATCACTAATAGTGATCTCTTACAGACAACCTCAGGAGTAAAAAGCTATTGATCGTAATATATGAAGTGCATAGAAAGATTATGCTAAATAGTGAAAATGTATCCACTGCATATATATACACATACACACATACATATATATATATATACATACACACATACATATATACATATAAGATATCTACATACATAAACAACTAATCATATATATCTTACATATAATACACACATATAATTATAATACATAAATAGTACATATAAATATAAATATATATATAACTTATAAAAATAGAATTAAATTAAAATAGGAAGCAGATGAAATTATCATTCATCTTGTAGAGCCAAATAATAATGCTTCAGACGACTCTTAAAAATATTAAGCGATGCCGAATGCCGTATGACATGCGGCAAATCATTCCACAGTTTTGAAGTTTTTACCGTAAAAGACTCGCCGTAACAGTTAGTGTGGCTTACAGGTAGCTTCAATTTGTTATCACTTCTGGACCGAAGATTAGGATGCGGAGAACAAACAGACGAACGGAAAACAAACCGCTCTTTGAGATAGTGAGGAGTGTGAGGATGGAAAAGAATGGTTTAGATAGTACAGAGAGCATGGAAATTTCGACGGTGCCGGATAGTTAACCACTGAAGCTTAGTGCGGTATTGTGAGACATGATCGAATTTTTTTCAACCCGAATATATACCGAATACAAAGATTTTGCAACCGCTCCAGTTTATCCAAAGTTCTTGAGTTAGATGTAAGTAGCAAGTATCTGCATAATCAAGAACGGGAAGCAAAAGAGTGTTTGCGAGAGCTATTTTAGTTTTAATAGGTAATAGGTTCTTCCATCGCTTAAAAGTACCTATGGTTGCAAAAATTTTCCGGCTAACATTAGACACCTGTGGTACCCAGGTGAGTGAGCTGTCCAAAATGATGCCAAGGTTTTTCACATTCTCACTAAAATTAAGGTGAATGCCATCTATAGTTATTGGTGGCAACTGTAAATTATTTACTATAGATATTTGATGTTTGTTACCACAAATCATTAGCTGCGACTTAGAAAAATTTAAATGTAGCCCAAAAGACTTACTCCATGAGTTTATGATTTGAAGATTATGATTAATTCGTTCAATAGCATTGAGAACATCATCGATAGATGATGATAAATAAACTTGGAGATCGTCTGCCATAAAGATGATAAGGTATCGTTAGCAAATCGGTTACAGTGTTAATGAAAATTGAGAAAAGTAAAGGGGATAGTACTCCTCCCTGAGGGACTCCGGCTTTAATATAACAAGGAGTAGAAAGCTTACCATCATATCGGACACTTTGTTGGCGATATTGTAAATAAGACTTAAACCAATTGACTGCATTAGATGAAATATTAACTTTATATTCAAGAATAGCAAGTAGGATGTCAAAATCAACTGTATTAAAAGCATTGGAGAAGTCTAGAAGAACTAGGAATGTGACCTGCTTTTGATCCATTCCATATCTAATGTCATCACATACTTTAATAAGTGCTGTCGTAGTACTGTGCCCAGGTCTAAAACCAGATATATCATTTTTATTCAGAAAATCAGAGAGTTGATGGTGCACAATACGTTCGAGAACTTTAGAAAGAAACGGTAGGATAGAAATGGGACGATAGTGTGAAAAGGTTGTCGGGTTAGGAAGTTTGGGAAGAGGAAGGACACGAGCTATTCGCCAATCATCAGGAAACGTACAAGATGATAATGAAAAGTTGAAAATATGCTCAAGAATAGGAAGTATCACATCCAATGCCAACAACAACATCTTGCGACTAACACCATCGCCACCAATAGCATCCGACTTGATTGCTGTAATATTTTTCTTAATATCATCACTAGTTATGTTAAGAAAGTAGAAAGGACTGTAGTTGTTTACAGATTGAAGTTTTAGAGCGTTGATTGTTTCGATCTTGTTTGTGATATTCATAGTGGCTGAGGTAAAGTATTTGTTAAGGTTATCAATATCAACATCAAGATGAACCGGTATAGATCGCTTTCTTAACCCCATGGATTCCAGGAATCGCCAAGTTTTGCCAGAATCTTTACCTTCTAACGATGCATGAATATAGTTACGTTGCGCATCTCTACAAACTTTGCTACATTTATTACGTAACCGCTTATATCTAAGCAAATTATTTTCGGTTGGATTGTGTTTGTATTTACCTTTTGCAGAATTACGCTTGCACATGAGAGCCCTGATATCATGAGTCAGCCAAGGAGCTGGTAAATGTTTAAGTTTAATTGGTCTCAAAGGCGCATGAATATCAAAAAGCTCTATGAGCAAAGAGTTAAAAATACTAAGTTTAGTATCTACTGTAGGTGCAGCGAAAACACTATCCCAGCTTAAATTGCTAAGATCATACATAAAGGTGCTGTTATCGAAATTTTTTAAAGCTACGTCTCATAACAACTGTGGGCTTAACTTTCGGAGGTCGAATTTTGTAGGAAAGGAAAATGAGATCATGATAGGAGAAGGCTTCCGCTGGGAATTGCCCGTGAGAGTGAACATGATTTGGAGAAGAAACTATCATTAGGTCTAATTGGGATGGGACGCAATTTGGAAAGTAGTGTGTGGCATTAGTAGGGAGTAGATGGAGGTTAGAGCTGTTAATAATATTTGTGAGCCTTTTCGCACGAGCATCATCTTTAATAAGACATGTATTAAAATCACCTAATATTATAGTATGATCCACAGCCGATACATACTTCTCCAGCAAAGTTTCGAAGGTTTGAAAATAATTAACGTGTAAGGAAGGACTATAAAAAACACCCAATAACACTTTTAAGGTTCCAAACAAAAGTTCTATAAAAATATGTTCAGCAGCTTCTGAGTATTGAGAGGGCGATTTATCTAAAATAGTAAAAGGTATATGACTGCGAAGATATATAGCAACCCCGCCAGCTCTTTTATTCGTACGATCGTTTCGTATCAGATGGAAACCTGGAATGGCGTAAGATGTCGAAGGAAGGGAAGGTTTAAGGAAAGTTTCAGAAACTAGGATTGCGTGAATGTTTTTGGAGTCAAAAGAAGAGAGGAGATCGGGTAATGAGCAGGGATGCTTTGGGCATTTAAATGGACTATGTTAAAGTTTTTGGGAACTGAAGAAAAATTTGATTCCAGAAGAGAAACTAAAGGTACAGAAGTACTGTGGAAGCTATCATCCGAATCTGCCGAAGCTGAATCATAAACACTGTCAGTATCAGAAAAAGCACCATTATTTAAACCTAGAATTTGGCTCATGATATAAAAAAAAATATATATATATAAATAGATATATATAAATAATAATATACAATATAATAATTAAAATATATATAAAAAAAAATATAACTGAAATATATAAAAATAATTAATATAATTTTTAATATTGAATTAAAACTAAAGATTATATCAAATGAAGATATCAAATACTTTCACCCCCGTCAGCAAAATGTAAGAAAACACACAATACACAATTATTTACACTTATAAATTCAACAGCAGATTGAGAAAAAGACACACAGACAATGTTGTGTAACCATAGGTTGTAAATAAATAATAATGAAGTTCATGTATTTCGTCATCAAAATTCTTTCAAAATTTAGAATCTTGCTTAGAACACGTTGAGCCATAACCTATAGTTATAAAACATCATTATGCAATAAGATAAAATAAATATTTGTAAAGTAAGCAAAATATCAACATGACAAATACTAATGCACAATACAATAGACATAAGTTTTCACAAATGTCACAGTGGCTACGAATTTTATTCTACAGTTTATATCTAAAATTAAGAATTATAGAAAATACTGAAGCGAAAAAGAAAAAAAAAAAAAACAAAGGCAAATAAACTACTAGGTTCAAACAAAATCAAATCTGGCTATGATTATAATAATGCAGGTCACACAGGTTAATAGATAGATAGTATCTATGTATACATACAACTAAATTATAAAAAGAAAAATTTGAGTCCATGCCTCCCCATAAAGAAAAAGAAAAAAAAAAAAAAATAAGTATAAAACGTCATGACATAAACAAATGATCTATCCATTAGAATTAAAAGATTTTAAATATTTACAGATTAAATACATCTAGTAAAAAGAGAATGAAAAGGAATTGCAAAATATAATCTGTTGTAACTGTGAGTTGAGACTTTGAATGTCACTTTATATTTGACATATTGACAACTGACGTAAATCAATTTCAACATTTGTTTATTTCACAATAATAAAACGAATAAGAAGATAAAAATTGAAATTATAAATAGATAAAACGAGGAGACAAAGATTTGAATATTAAGATACATAATAAACATGAAAATAAGTAAAGGTGTTTTGTTACCTGCATTCATCTACGAGTGAAGAAAAGAAAAATATAGTTTACTTTTTAGTTATCCTTTTGGGCCTGGTGGCCTGTGCTATTTGCGAACCCTTGCTGTCCTTAACGTTGGGGTTCACACCCACCCCAGATGAGGAAGATTGCCCCTGAACCTGCGTATTTGGAACATTTTCAAGCTCACTCAAAGTATTAATTTTATGACGACTACCGTTTGGAGCAATAATGAATATAAGCCCATCTCTCGTCCAGCACCTATTTACGCCAAATCTTTGTCGTGCTGCCATGAACACACCATGGCGTTCTTTGGTCAAAAATTCAGAAACAGTGATCCTGGTATTTTTAAGATTGGTTTTTGCATACCAAACACTATTCCGTATAGTAGACTCCCTGAATTTTAAGAGTATGGCTCGTGGCTTATCTGTGGCACTTGTTCTTATACGGCTGCATCGACTTACGGTGTCAACTGTGAGATCCGGCATCTTAAGATGGTTCGAGAGCTCCCTCACTACAACTGCAGCGGTATCTTCATTTTTGGACTCTTGAATACCATGCACCAGAAGTATTTTCCTTCTGCTTCTCATATCCAACTGCTCGCACCTCTTCGAGAGTAGATCAACTTGTAAATGCAGTGATTCCAAAGATGACAACACAAAGGAACGGAAAATGTTGAACTGCGAAGCCAAGTTGGACGTGGGGCTGGTTGCTGGAATGGATGCACCTTGCAAACTCTTCTGAAATTCTGCCATTTGGTTGTTGAAGTGCTCGGATAACATTTCAATAGAATGTTTAATAGAATCCATGTTAGATAAGTTGGTAGAAATAAGGTGATAAAGTTGTATAAATATTACTTGTAAGTGAACTATAGGACTTAAGCTGACAGGTATGTAAGTATTTAGTGCATATTATAAAGGTTTAATTATTATTTTCAATAAACTAATTGTGGATAAAATAAAAATGAGAATATTTAACAGAATCAGATAACCATAGATATCAGAGAAGAAACAACTTAGCTTCCATGGATTCACCGTGCGGGTGCCGGGCCCATCGTGTTGTAGGAAGAGGAGCTCCGAGCAGCGCCTGGGACTTGCGACCCAAGTGTAGGTTTAAAGGGGCCCCTTTAAAATGCATTAACGCTCACCTTCACTGTCCGAGCTCCTCCCACTACCTAACCAAATTTTGAAAGATTCTACCAAAGCCGCCTTCGAAGTGCGTTCTAGAAATGAATTTGTGATAGTTCTAGACAGGCCGAGATCTTTTAATAAACTATAGAGAGATTTCGCTGTTATACCTCTCGCTCCTACTTCAACCGCATATAAGCTCGCTCTAAACCTATTCCTGGTCAGTTCGTTAGTAAGGTCGAAATACTTATTGAGTTTAAGGTGGTGACTTTTCGGGATATTTGTTTCCCACGGAACTGTAAGTTCTACCAGTACTACGCGTTTTAGGCTTCGAGAGTAAAGAAAAATGTCCGGTCTGGATGACGAAACACAACTATCCTCAGGGATTCTATACTGTTTCTCATACGTGTCCATCACAAGTGTCCAATCAGGAGCTGGATCTAATATGGAGAAAGGCTTTTGTATAGGTTTTTTATAAGAACCTTCTTTCACAAACTCTATTGAGCGTTTGCTGGTTGTAATTTTTCTCTGCGCTCTTGCAACTGAAAGACTAACGGCTTCACGTATGATTTCTAGTACTTTGTCATGGCGCCGCGAGTATTGACCACTATCCAAGAGTACCCTACACCCCACCAGCATATGTTTAGCTGTCCCCACTGCCTCTTTACAGATGTAGCAAGATTTATCGGTAGCTTTACCCCATCTTACTAAATTACTTTGATCTGGAAGAGTCATTTGGAACGCATTTAGGTAGAATTTTAGTAGTGCTGGAGACCAGTCGTCAATTAGGGTGCGCCATTTTAAAGCTAAAGGGATACAGAATTCTCCTATAGTTAGCCACTCATTTTGCATTTCTAAGCCCATTGCGTGCACCTTATACTTATCGTTCTCGTCTTGCCGAATAAAAGATTTTATTATGTCTGTGTCTTGGACTTTTCTCTTTGATCCTAACCCTACTTTACTAAATTGTGCTCCTATCATAAATTGCTTATGGAATTTAAGTCTTGACTCGAGCTCTGGGACACTTTTGTCTTTTGGAAGTGAGGTAACAATCTCATCCCGAGATTTTCCCAGAATATGTGTTTTGGCGACTCTTAGATGTTTATAGAGCTCTGATGGTTTCTTTAATCTCAACCCAAAATTATTTTGGTCTCTAAATAAGGTTGAGGTGTCCGCCGAATGTGCTAGCCCAAGCCAAAACTTCAGCATCTTTATGACGCTTGCATCTAACTTTGCCAAGAGGGTTTTATTAAAATCATATACGAGGAAAGGCCAATTCAGACGTGATGTTAGAAAATTGTCGTAAATCCAAGCTTTCTTGACGTTACTTATAGGTCGATGGTCTACCTTTTCAAGATCCGTCATAAAGCTGTCGACTAGTACATCTAATGATGGAGTTCGGCCTTTGTAATCTATTTTCTTACCGAGAAATTTAAAAGGTGCCGCCTCGGAAACTACAGCAATGCATTCTCCGCCAATTTTTAGTCCCGGATCGTAGGAGGTATATTTTGTGTCTCGTCTTCCCAGACAAAGACAGTGACACTTACTTTGTTTTGTCCTCATTCCTTTTGTCCACGTGCAAAATTCGTCTACTTCATCCAATAGCAGCTGGCATTGCTTTGGATTCCTAGTGAGTATCGCGAGATCGTCCGCAAAAGCAAGAATAGATTCCGTGTACTTGTTATTGAATTTAAACCGATAACCCCATTTTTTCTCATGTTTTATTAGAATATCTAGTAAAATATTAATAACTATATTAAATATTATTGGGGATAAACAACAACCCTGAAAAAGACCTACATTATAGCCTAAAGGTTTTGAATGGCCGTCTTTTGAGGTTATAACAAATTTTAATTTTGAATAGTATGACGCGATTATGTCGCTTACTGTCGTAGGAAAATTATACCATTTTAAAGCGAACATCAATAGATCGTGTTGTACTGATCCAAACGCGTTTTCTAAATCTATCCAACATACCGTAACTTGTCTCTCACACGTTCTGGCATCTTTTAAACTAGCAGTTAGCAAACTATTATGCTCCAAGCATCCAGAAATTCCGGGCAGAAACCCTTTCTGGTAATTCGGCTTGAAGTACCTATTGCTAATCATAAAATGGGTCATTTTCGCTTGAAGTACTGAGAAAAAGATTTTAGATAAAGTATTGGTAAGAGCAATCGGTCTAGTATCTTTTGGATCTGTTACCCGGTCTTTTTTGGGAATGAGGACAAAAACTGCTTCTCCAAACGAAGTAGGTATTTGCTTTCTGGACCAGATTTTATCATATAAGTTGTAGAGGTATTTACGAACTGATAAACATTTTTTGTACACTATATAAGGGATACCGTCAGGACCTGGAGCTGACTTAGATGGTTTCTTTTAATCTGTCTATTTATTTCCTCTAAAGTTGGTGGGTCACCTTGAAAGTCAATGTGAGGAATCTCAGGTCGTTGTTTATTTGGCTCCTTATATAGTTTTTCTATATTAGGCACTTCGTATGTGCTTCTATAATGTTCATAAGTTGCCTCATTGGTCAAGAGAAGCCTACCCCTATCTTCCTTAAAAATGTTTTTTGAGTACTCGAAAGGATTTTTATCGAAAGCAACCTCGTGTTTAGCCCGATCGAAATTATTATGATGTTCCGCGATCTGTAACGATATCCCCTGAATTAATTTCAGGGTTGACCGTAGCGCCCTAGACAATTGATGACTAAGATAATTATCGCCTAAAGCTTTGGCCGCACGAAGCTTCTTTTTTAGTTCTCTTTTTTTCCTCCTCATTTTCGACTTAAACGCGTTTTCTTTGTTTTTATGAGCGTAATTACTTGGAGGTGGATATATATCATTAAAATAGTCGTAAATAGTTTTTTGGAAAGTTTCTACTTGCAAGTCTAACTCCTGATTCGAGCCCCGATGCTCTAACAGGACCGCTAATTGATCGTCGTGTACTTTCCATGTCGATTGCTTAATATAAGGAATGCTAAGACGTGTCCGGGTGACTATGGACTCCTGATATTTTTCACTCAATGGCTCACCATGGGACATATGAGGGTCAACTCTATCCGCAGTGATAGTCGAAGAGCTTACCGACGACTGTCGTGCTTCAACACCATCATGTGTTTTAAGATGCTTAATATACCAGGCTCTTCTCTTGTAATTTTTCCCGCACGTAGGGCATTTCAAGTCCGTATTCGCGCCGCTTTCGTTATTTATTTCTACCGATGGACAGATCTTCCGCCCCCCCTCTCGGACTGTCCCAGGGGTATTTTTCTTTTTTGGACTTTTAGCTTCGAATTTCCTAGGCTTGGCTTGCTAGGCCATTGCCCTCGGCTGTCTTTCCAACAGTCAGCTGTCTTCCCAGCTGCCAGCTGTCTTTCCAGCAGTCAACTGTCTTTCCAGCGTCATCCCGTCTCTCCGGGCTGTCAATTTAAATGAGAAGAAACAACTTAGCTTCCATGGATTCACCGTGCGGGTGCCGGGCCCATCGTGTTGTAGGAAGAGGAGCTCCGAGCAGCGCCTGGGACTTGCGACCCAAGTGTAGGTTTAAAGGGGCCCCTTTAAAATGCATTAACGCTCACCTTCACTGTCCGAGCTCCTCCCACTACCTAACCAAATTTTGAAAGATTCTACCAAAGCCGCCTTCGAAGTGCGTTCTAGAAATGAATTTGTGATAGTTCTAGACAGGCCGAGATCTTTTAATAAACTATAGAGAGATTTCGCTTTTATACCTCTCGCTCCTACTTCAACCGCATATAAGCTCGCTCTAAACCTATTCCTGGTCAGTTCGTTAGTAAGGTCGAAATACTTATTGAGTTTAAGGTGGTGACTTTTCGGGATATTTGTTTCCCACGGAACTGTAAGTTCTACCAGTACTACGCGTTTTAGGCTTCGAGAGTAAAGAAAAATGTCCGGTCTGGATGACGAAACACAAATATCCTCAGGGATTCTATACTGTTTCTCATACGTGTCCATCACAAGTGTCCAATCAGGAGCTGGATCTAATATGGAGAAAGGCTTTTGTATAGGTTTTTTATAAGAACCTTCTTTCACAAACTCTATAAATTATTTACTATAATGTGTAAGTTCAGAAGTAATTACATGATATGTTGTAGGTTCTTTGTCAAGATTGGTGGTAAGTGATCTCTGGTGTTGAAATGTTCTCTGAAAATTAAGTACAATATGTTTGTTATCATGCACTGATTCTCCTATACTCTATTGTTTCTGCCTTCATACCTCAAAGAAAGGTTTGCCTTCCTGGGTTCCCATTCTCAATCTTTCCATCTCCATTCAACATATGATAATGTATTGGAGATGCCACTATGTTACATCAAGTGCTATAATGAATCATTTAAAGCTAAGACGATAAAACTATGGAACAAATTAGCAAACCATACCAGACATTAACGTCTCTTAACACCTTTGAGTGTTGCCTCAAGGAATTGCTCATAAGTTAGAAAGATGTTTGTGAAGTGATCACAATAGGTTTAGGGAAATCTGGTTGAGTTTGTTGTGGGCTCTTCTCACCAGGCCACGCTTGGGACCCTCGTAAGTTTAGTTTTAAGTTGTGGAGTGTGTAGGTTTCTGAGGGGCTCAATTCAATATTTATTATCGAATTGGGCTCCTCTGACACTCTTTCGTTTACTCTATCTGACGTACACATGTGATCATGTTATTGATTCTAAGTGTAAAAGTTATAAATAAAATAAATATTATTAATGGTCATAACTTTTTTTTAATTTGTGTTCTTTATGTATTTAAGTATATGGTTGTGTGTGTATGTATATATATGTATTTGTATTGTAGATCTAATATAAGCATTATGCATGTTTAAATATTTAATATTTATATCATATACTTAGTTAATTACATACATATGTATTCATATATGTATATGCATGGGTTTGTGTATGTGTATGTTTGTGTATATTATTTACCTTTAAAAACATCTTTATGCAATATCTGCCAACTATTATTGGTTCACTTAGATTTTTGTAATCAAAAAAATTGCCTGTAAAAGGTTACTTGAATACATGGTGATAATATTTTTTTTATTTTTTTTTTTGTGGTGATAATATATATATATTTTTTTCTTTTTAGGTTCACGCTTTATCCCGCACATGGCAGGGTAGGCAGAGGGAACTGCAGGAACCATACGAACCTAGTGTTAAGACACTCCGTTACTTAGTCCCTGCATACTCCGTCCGCCACTTTCCGCCGTTTTTTCGAGGCATTGCGTGTTGAGTGGCGGAACTCAACGCCGCGCTTTGCCTTAGTTGCCAGAGCGAAGAAAATGGAAATAGAAAATAATAGGTAAAAAAACTTTTTAAGTTAAACGGTTTTATGTTAAACATACATTGCAATGTTTAATATAAATGTACTAAAAGCCAAAAAATAATAAAATAGATACAGTCGTGGGAATTATAAACATATGCATAGACTAGACTAAAATAAAACCGTGGGGCACGTCAATTGTCTACAATCGTTGATTAAAATGTTTGTTTTGTAATGTTACACTATAATCAGGCAGTTGTTCAACCGACAACGATGGACGTGTGATAAGTAGGGCTAGAATGTGGAAACAAGTTAGCAAGCTCGATTAAGCGAGTTTTAGGGTTTCATAATGTTGAGCGAGTAGTACTTTTATCATAAGTTTTGTCGATTAAAGACAAACTACGAGCAGTGAAACGATTCCTCGCTAGCCAGCAAAATAGTAAGTAATTTGCGCACCGTCTGCGGGCCAACTGCCTAACGACGAATTAAACGATTCTTCTATCGCACATTAAGTCTATAATTTGTAGACAATTGACGTGCCCCACGGTTTTATTTTAGTCTAGTCTATGCATATATTTATAATTCCCACGACTGTATCTATTTTATTATTTTTTGGTTTTTAGTACATTTATATTAAACATTGCAATGTATGTTTAACATAAAACCGTTTAACTTAAAAAGTTTTTTTACCTATTTTTATTTTCTAGTTTTTAGTTTTTATTTCGCATTCTGTTTAATTCATTTAGTGCTTCATTATTGCAAGGTTTCTTGCCCGTTAGTTTATTGCAGTCCAACTCCTCTATACGTAGTGCCTGCAAAGATCTTACTCTACTAAGAGCCACGTAGGCTTGACCTTCTTCAAACAGTTTCCCACCTAAGTATACGACTGCGTGATCCACAGTGCTGCCCTGCATTTTATGTATTGTAGAAGCCCATGATAGTATTAAAGGCAACATTCTTCTTTCAGCCGTCTCGTAATTGTACTTAGCTGGAAACTGTATGGCTTTCGGGTGTATAAGATGAACTCCGTCTTTTGCGAAATCAATTCCGACGGAAGGTACATCTGTTGCATACATCTGAGTTCGACGAAATTGAGGCCAAACGATTTCGTTGATGTAGCCTATAGCGCCATTTACTAATCCCTTTGAAACGTCAATATTGGACCGTAGCATGACTTTTGCCCCCACAAATATTTCCAGTTCCGCTGGTAAACCCCCAGTTTTGTTGATATTAGCTGGTATTATAGTAGCTATATCCACATTGTCTGCACTTCGTGTGGCGTGTACTAGCTGATCCTGCGGTTTTATTTTGTAAATGCGAGCACCATTATTTCTGTACAAATTCAATACAGCAGATTTGTGGTCGTTAACTTGTTGATTTGTGGGGTATACCCTTAACGCTTTGTCTATTGCAAACTCATCACTCGTGTCTTGAAGAAGTCTTCCCATTAAAATACTAAAATGTTGGGTTGTTAGCTCACCGACTCTCAAAGCATTCAAAATATCAATAAAAGTCTGGTCACCTTGTTGACGCATATTTTCAGTTAATTCACACAGCGTGAATAAACGCCAGAGATGTATAGCTGGTTGGAGATGTTCTGGCTGTTTGAAAACAGGTGTTCCTGATCGTTTTATAGGAGGCAGTTGTAAAAGATCACCGAAAAGTAATACGTTTACTCCTCCAAAAAACTCATTTTCACAGTTCTTAATTTGCCTTAATCGAGCGTCCATCATGCATAACATTTGATAAGAAACCATGGAAATCTCGTCGACAATCAAAAATTCTGTCTGATGCCACTGTTGCCTCATTATTCGCAAATAGTTTCCGGACAGTGGTGACATACCTGTTATGCGACAGTCTCTCTGTACAGGCAATTTTAAAGTACTGTGTATCGTAGCTCCATTTATTAGTCTAGCTGCAACTCCTGTCAGTGAGCAGACTTTAACCGCATCCTTTGCGTAGCACCTATTAATTTGGTCTCGTAATAACTTTAATAGAAAAGTCTTGCCCACACCAGCTCCTCCTGTAAAGAATATTTTTAAACGTTCTTCAGCACCTGACATTTGATTTTGTATGGACTGGGTAACTAATGTAAAAATTTCCTTTTGTCCTGCATTCATAGACTGCTTAGCCTGTAAGAACTGGTCTTCATTCATCGGCAAATAAGGAACTTCTTCTTCATGGTCTAGTTCCATCGGCTCTGCGTGTTCCAGTATCTGAAATGCGTGTACTTGCGCGAATGCTTTTTCAAGCTGCCTGTCACGTTCACGATATATTTCCAAGTAGGCGTTTGTTTGTCTTAAACTTTCTTCGTTGGCGAGAAACGCATCTCTGGCACTATTAAATTCTCCTAAAAGTTCGGCCTCATTGCGATACGGCATATACTGGATTAGTAAACTGTAATAATATGACTCTGGATCAGAAGCTGCTACGAAATTAGGTACCCGTACTACAACTGGCGTGTTTCTAACAGTCATTTTGGTGTTGTCTGTTAAAGTTATAAGACGCCTTCTTGTTGTTTGCTCGTGCGGTGCATAAGCATCGGTATCGATGCTCTCTTCATTTATAACTGGCGGTTTTGTGTAGTATGGCTCAAATAACATCGCAAAATTTATGAGACACATATTGTTAAAATCGTAGTTGGGGTGCTCTGCTGGTCGCTTTTCATATCATTCAAAAATATTGGCACAATATCCTGCTGCTTGACCAGCTTCATTAAACTTCAACACTTTATACCTTTGATTCGCTTTACGAGTATTGACAAAAATTGTTTTTCTCGAGCTGTCACGCATACTTAAATGGCATAGCCTGAATACGCATTCGCAGGCTGAAACTTGACGTTCTCTTAATATGCGCATGCATATTTTAAACAGCTTACGCGAGACGTCAGTTTCTTCTCTTCTAATTTGTTGAATAGCTCGAGATACTTCACCATCTAGGTTTGTAGGTTCTGATTTTGACACGTATTTAGCGATGTAATACGCAATCGACTCATTTGTACCACACGATTGTATATCCATATTGGCTTTCCACATTTTTAGCAAAGCAGGACTGTAATTATTTACCCAACCACCTTCACTTTTTCTTTTCAGAACGCAAATGCGACCACCGTTGTAGATGAATTCGTTAGATGAAGGATCAATAACATGTGTCTCTAAGCATTCCGAGCGTGGAAAGTTGAAACGACAAACAGAATTATTTTTCGTGCAGGTACTAGTGTGTCGATGTATTTGACAATTTTTAACTAATTCATATAGTTCTGAGGTTTCTGAAGGAATGGCAGTACTACAGACTAAATCAATGCGAGCTATTCCTTCAGGTGTCGCAACAGACGGGTGATCTTCGATCCAAACAACCATATGCAAATGAGAACTTCCTCTGTTCTGAAACTCGATTCGCCACCAATGAGCTTTAACTTTACCGCCAAATATTTCAGTATCAGTTTTAAGAAACTGCATTAGCGCATTAACACGTACCATAAAATGTCTACTCACAACAACTGGATACATCTCGATGAGTATCTGAGTTTCCTGAATATCTATGTCATCTGGGTCAATGTGCTGTTTACCATCACTAACAAGGAGACTTTTTTCATATCCTTCCAGTGAAGATCATTGCAGCTCAATGTAACAAAATAAGTGGGAGGTCCTAAACATCTGATTTGTGCTATAAGATCACTAAGAGCACTACGCCAATAAGCAGCAGAACCTCTTAGATTTTTTAAATATAAGTGCAGGTCTTCCACTCGGTTGCCGTTTTCACCTTCAACTTTTCTAGCACAAGCTGCAATGGTTGATTTAACTCGATAGTACTCAAACATTGATAGAGCATAGAATAGGTAATCGTTGCGCTGAAATCTAACGTCAGCACCTAATAAACGAAATTGATAGTAATTCAAAGGACTTATATTTACGGGCCGTTGTTCTTTCAAACCATTTTTACCATACGGGAAAAGCTGATACCATGCGAACTCTTCTGCTTTTAACTCATAAGCTTCATTCACAATATTATTATTCGTCTTTCTTCTGATTTCGTTTACATTTTCAGATACTTCTAGCTCATCTTCAACATCAGGTTGGACGCTATCAATGGGCAACATTACAGATGTTTGTATAGGTATAGTTTCAGATCTCAGATTCGAAAGCGGTTGTTGTACTTGTACATCCTGATGAGTGATGGCATCTTCCTGTTGCTGTACTTGAACACCCTGACGAGTGATAATATTTTCCCTCAAATGTACGTCTACGCGTGTAAGGGTGTACGCGATATTACGGGATCCGAGGCATATTTTACAGATGCGGCACAGTTCTTGTAAGTTGTCGCATTCTATAACACAGGCTTTGCCATTTTCTGGTGTTGGTTTTCCTTTTGGGCCACAAGAATGGGAGTCAGCAAAATAGTATTTGTCTTGACCGCGAAATACGCTAACAGATTTATTTGACGCTGTCAATATTCCTGAAGAATGACTATCAAATAATCTATTTAAAGCTGTATGTAATGTAATGCCGATATTATTGGTATTTACAGAATCTTGGAGACTCCCGAACAAAAGAGTGTCTTCATCATATTCTATAGAAAATCGGCATTCATACATTTGTAAACTTTGCCTGACGATATGAAAGTTTCGTATCTCTAAATATCCTGTTTCATCCAGTTCTGTAGGATCAAGCTGGGTACGAATCCAGCAATATAAGGAGTCACCCGCTAACATATTAGCATTCAGAATATTGACGTCCCATTGATTAGGGCTTAGGATTGCAGCTCGGAAAATGTTCGCCAACGACATAGCACTACATTGTACACCAGCATATCCCGAAGTAAAGACGTTTTAGTCACCTTGATGCCATGAAGCTCTAATAATTCTTGCAACATTATTAATTGGAATGAATGCATTTCGAATTTCATTTTCATTCCTTACGGACGCTTCATCTTCAGACAATTCGGGCACACTAAGTCGTATTAACTCCTGGTCACTGATTTGGGCATTGTTGTCAATACGTACATCTTTGTAAAGCGGGTTATTTCTGATTAACCATCTTAAAGCACTATAGACTTTTTCGCGGCATATTGTGAATTCCCTGGTGATGTTAAAATTTTCTAATCGTTCGGTTACTACAATAATGCCTACCTGGCTTGCAGATCTTGGTAGCATACTAGGTAGTCTTTCACTGACTTCAAAGATATCTTGGGCAAATAAAACTGCCTGTCCGCGAAAACCGTACTGCCCATATAGGTCACTAAATTTCACGATTTTAACAAAGGGAATAATTCTGCACAGCAAACGTTGTTCCGCCTGTGTCAATGTTTGAATAACGTCTGGTATAGAACCTGGATCCAGATTATTCCAGTAAGCTTTTGGTGGTGCTGTTGTTTTATTACTTGTAACATGTGTTTGACAGCGGGAACATAATAACAATGATATTTTCGAAGTTAACTCCACAGGTAAGTATGTTAATGCAGCAGCGTTGTACCGAACTGTACGAACTTGATTAGGATAACAACGTTTGGTACAAATATCACAAACATATATACAAATCGTGTTAATAGCATTCTCGAATGCCTGCAGATTATTAGCTCTGCATTGCTGGGTACGCTCTCATTGTTTATTTAACCTCGTATCGCGATGTTCAGGCGTTTCTGAATCCAACTGCTGTCTTTGTCTTTCACGGCTTTGTATTAATCTAACTTCATATTCTTCAGGCGTTTCTGGCGCTACCATCTGTGTATATCGCTCCCGTTGTTTTGTTAACCTGGCTTCATATTCTTCAGGCGTTTCTGACGCTATCATCTGGGTGTATCGCTCACGTTGCTTTGTTAACCTGGTTTCATATTTTTCAGGCGTTTCTGACGCCGTCATTTGTGTATATCGCTGACGTTGCTTTTTTAACCTGGCCTCATATTGCTCAGGTGTTTTTGACGCTAATTGTTCCCGTCGCTTCTGTAATCGACTATTTCTATCACCTTCACTTTCTTTAGCTCGTTTTGCTTTATACTTTTCTTTCGCTTTTTGAAGCCTTCGTTTACGTTGTGTTGCAGTTTCTGTTTTATTTGTGTTTGTATTTTTTATATTTTTTTACCATTTTGTTCCCACGAGTAATGGACATTTAAACGGTCGACCCCCCCAGAGGTCCAATAAAGGGGCAAGGCTATGTACAACAAGATGCGCCTGAGTCTTGAGGGGAAAACACTAACGACATATCATTTTTATCCACCCTAATGCCATACAGTTCTCGGCGCGTTTTAACCTTTCACCTTAACTTGGGTGGTGTACCGTTAACGACGTATCATTTTTTGCCACCCTAACGCCACACAGTCTTCAACACGATACAAAATCTTGACTTGGGTGGTGGATTTAGGCTGGATTAATCAGATACCTAAATTACAGATTCAATTTCTAAATTTAAATCTTATTATTATACGCCATTTAGTGGCTGCGCCCATCCATACTAATATTATAAAGAGGAAAGACTTGTTTTTTGTTTTTGTAACGAATAAACTCAAAAACTACTGGACCGATTTGAATGAAATTTGGCACAGGGATAGACTTAACCTTCAGGAGTAACATAGGCTACATTTTATCCCACTGCTGGGTATTGTTTGACGTCTAGTCTTAAATATTGAGGTTGTGTAGTGCACTGTATTCTTCTTGTCAAGCCTTTTTATTTGACACCCATATTGGTGGGATTGATAAAATATTGTTATCAGCCATTTGGTAGCGGCGGCCATCTTAGATTTTAATTTTGAATGGTAAATTGTATTCTACTTGTTGAGACCTTTCATTTGATACCCATGTTGATGGGATTGATAAAACCTAAGTTATTCGCCATTTTGTAGAGGCCGCCATCTTGGATTTCAATTTTTTATAGTATATTGTATTCTGCTTGTTGAGCCCTTTCATTTGATACCCATATTGATGGGATTAATGAAACCTAAATTATCCGCCATTTTGTAACGGCGGCCATCTTGAATTTATAATGATAATGAATAAACATTTTGTTTGTTCATATATGGCAGCCCCGACTAGTTTAGAGTCTTGTGCGAACACCCCGCGCGGTCGGTAACAGTAGTAGTTAGCAGTAGTTGTCGAGAAGTAGTAAAAGGGGCACGTGAGACGGCCGACGCGAGCGCACGTCCTTCCTGAATCGATATATTAATTAGCGGTGTGATTTTCCCTCAGCCTTATTTGATTTCCCTTTTGTGTATTCCCTCTTGATATTGAACCTGACAAAGACAAACCTACAAAAGATAATAGTGCAAGTAACCCCTAGTGAAGAAGACTCAAGTGAAACATTCCATGGCGGCCGTAATCAATCAGTGCTTGTGTTGTGAATCATGAAGATAAGGTACTGTACAATTTCTATTATCCTAAGACCGACTATAAGGTAAATAATTAATAAATAACCTCCCCCTCAGCACGCTTCCACAAATGCGGCACACCTTACCCTCCACTATTCAATATATATTTTCTGGTAGCAGGGCGTGGTTTCACTATATTCATTTTTTGGTAGCAGAACGCAGTTCATTACATTCATTATATACAATATATACATTTACTGGTAGCAGAGCGTAGTTCATTATATTCACTATATACACATTTATTTATTTATTTATTTATTTATTTATTTATTTATTTGTTTGTTTGTTTGTTTGTTTGTTTGTTTGTTTGTTTGTTTGTTTGTTTGTTTGTTTGTTTGTTTGTTTGTTTGTTTGTTTGTTTGTTGTTTGTTTGTTTGTTTGTTTGTTTGTTTGTTTGTTTGTTTGTTTGTTTGTTTGTTTGTTTGTTTGTTTGTTTGTTTGTTTGTTTGTTTGTTTGTTTGTTTGTTTGTTTGTTTGTTTGTTTGTTTGTTTGTTTGTTTGTTTGTTTGTTTGTTTGTTTGTTTGTTTGTTTGTTTGTTTGTTTGTTTGTTTGTTTGTTTATTTATTTATTTATTTATTTATTTATTTATTTTCCACTTAGAATCAATAAGATGATCACTTGTGTACGTCAGATAGAGCGAACGGAGGAGTGTCAAAGGAGCCCAATTTGATAGTAAATATCGAATTGAGCCCCTCTGAAACCTACACACTCCATGACTTAAAACTAAGGTTACGAGGGTTCCAAGCGCGGCCTGGTGAGAAGAGCCCACAACAAACTCAGCCAGGTTTCCCTAAACCTATTGTGATCACTTCACAAACGTCACTCGAACTTATGAGCAATTCATTAATTCCATGCCGTTTTATCATCAATGTAATCCTTTACACTATAATAGGATTTAGTAATTAATTGCCGTTTAACATAGATTTTAAATTTATTTAACGAGAGATCAAATACTTCTTTCGGCAGTTTATTGTAGAAACGGACACAATTAAATGGGAAGGAGTTGCCTATTTTATGGAGCCTAGTAGTGGGCATAACAAGTTTATACTTATTCCTCGTATTAACCCTTTCAGACCTGATTTTTTATTTTTTAGAATTTGTTTGAGCCGATTTTATTTCAGTTAGATATTCGCCTATTGAGCATGGAAAAACAAAAAAAAAATTGATTATTAGATTATTTTCCGAGAAAATTGATGTTTTCTTTATGTGATCAAATGTGGACATTCGGCCTAAGTGATTATAATAACTGATGTATGGGTATAATTGAACAAATAACAAATAGCTTGATTTTGGCCATTTTTATTATTACAAAAGTATGAAATTCAAACTAAAAATAATTAAACATCTTCAAAACAAAAATAAATCTTCTTACAAAATAAAACAACATAAAAAATCTTCTAAAAAGACAACAAAATAATAGGAACTTTAGTTACTTAGGTATGAAAACTTAGGAAGCAATTTTTGTCTTTAGTCAGACATAAGTGCACTTTGCACTTTATGCATTTGATGCGGGATTTCCCTTTACACCCCGTTAACTTACAGCGCGTTCCACAACCATCGTCATGAGCTGGAAAGTGACCAATACCATCTCGAGCAATTTCAGTTGACGGACGTACTTCTCCTGGTCTTCTAGGAACAACTACTGGTAAAGGACTGCTCAAACTACTTGGACGACCCCTTTTAGCACCTGATATTTTGTTTCGAAGAACTAAACTTTCAGCTAAGCGTCGACGAAAGTGAAGAAGTGCGAGCCGTTTTGCTTTTGGTATCCCAAGCAAGTCACAATCCATATCATACTCGCGGTAGGCTTGAACAACTGCCAAATCTGATGCGTGGAATATCATACGCAAAGGCCACTTCTTTGACTTTATAAACGTTCTATAATAACTCATAAGTTGATCAAGGAGATCTACCCCTCCCATGGCGTGATTGTACTTTTTTACAATTTCAGGCCTCTCGACTTCTATAAATCTCTTCTCTGTTTTGGACCATCTTTTCACCATATCTTTTTCTCCTATACCAACGAAATTGGAAGCTAAGTTGGCTGGTTTGTTATCAAGCCATTTCACCATGGTGACATCTCCATCCGTACTACAAATCTCTTCGGCAAAACCCCTTGGTTTCTTTTTTATATCTTTGTCACTAAGCAACGGTGGCCTTGTAAATCTATTGACACGCGCAGTGCAGGTAGCCATTATGCCTTTGTGTTTCAAAATTTGGAGCATGTAATAAGACGAGAAGTAATTATCGCAATATAACTCATGACCTCTACTGTCACCGACTCTTTTCATTAGATGTAATACTACCGCAGCTCCAAAGCCTACTTTCTTTATCAGTGACCTGTCTAATTCTGGAATAGAATTTTGATAAATAATAAAGTCATAGGCACGGCCATTTTTCCCACACAAAAAGAAAAGCTTCATTCCCCATGGACAAGGTTTTCCTTTGATGTACTGCTTAGCAGAATGTTTCCCTGTAAAAGGAACTATTTGTTCATCGACACACAATTCTTTTTCTAGCGGTATTTCTAAGCATCGGCTTCGGATCACATTATAGATTGGTCTTACTTTATAAAACACGTCAGTGCAATTAGTAGGCTTTTTCATATTATCTACTAAATGGAGATTGTTACGAAGTTCAAAGAACCTATCTCTTGCCATATTGTTAGTGAAAAGTGGAATGCTAATATGATTTTCCCAGTACATTTTCAAAACTGGATAGTTGAAAACTCCCGTTGCCATGTGCAAACCAAATAAATTTCAATTTCATAGCTGGACGTAGGCTTAAACCTGGTTTTTCCTGACTGTACTGCATATAAGTTTGTCATTTCGGCCATTTGTTCAAAAAGCTCTACAGGAACATATCTATTATAATAACAAATGGGATCTTGCACGATGGGTTCTAAAGCTATTGGTAGCAAGAAATCCGTTGGTATTGTGTTATTTATTTGTCTATGCCTCCACTTTATGTTCGGTTTTGGCGTAAGGTAATCGAAAAGTTCAGCATTCGGCGTAACTTGCTCCTCTTCGCCCTCCACAATATCCGGCTCTCTTGGCGCCTCAGGCTCGGACTCGTAATTGAAAGCTGACCTTTCTTCGTCTTCACTTTCGTCTTCTTGTTCGTCAGGGGGGTCAAGTGGGGTGTACTCTCTTTGATTCTGAGTTACTACATCGGCTCCCAACCTAACGTGTCTCGCAAATGGGACATTATTATTATTTCCTACATCCTCATCATCCGAAGATAGCTCAAATTCCGACTGGTTATCCTTTTCCAAAGCTCTCAAAGCATCCCTCGAAAACATGATTATAATTTGATCATAAATTTACCTGTAATAAACACAATTTAAGACTTTACCACGCAAATTTTATAATAAATTATAACATTTATTACCAGAAAATAACTTTATTTACTAACAGCAGCAAAGTACCTATTTTGAAAAAAATGTTTAACCAATACCTACTGTCCACGTTTGTGGACATAACGAATATTCGCGATTTATTGTACAAATAACTAAAAATTTTGATGTAAAATACTTTGTTCTTTGCCTATATAGTATAACTTATCCATTTATATTTATTTCAAAACATATCTAGCAGAAAAACTTGAAATTTCAATAAAATAAAAATGACTTACCTACTCAGTTCAAAGTTTCGCTGGTAACTGACCGAAAATGGCTTAGAAGTGCACACACGTATCAATAGATGCCGCTAGTTGTTTCATTTTAATAATTTAGAATGTTCGCAAGCGATGACAACAGTTTTTATTTACGTAAAATTTAAATTTAGTAGTAAAAAGACTCAAAACTTTTATGTCCTCAATTGTGCACGCGAGGTCTGAAAGGGTTAACATTGTGAACATCACAATTTAATCTAAATTTATCAATATTTTTATGAATATATATTAAATTCTCGAATATATATTGACTGTGAAGAGTCATGATTTTAAATTTTTTAAATTTATCCCTAAGGGAATCTCTGGGCCTCATGTTATAGATTGCTCGAACAGCCCGTTTCTGAAGAACAAATATAGTATCAATATCAGCAGCATTACCCCATAATAGTATACAATATGACATAATGCTGTGGAAGTAACTAAAATAAACTAGTCTAGCGGTATTGACGTCGGTTAAGTAGCGGATCTTTTTGATCGCATACGCGGCTGAGCTAAGTCTGTTCGACAAATCGTTCACATGAGGGCCCCACTGAAGTTTTGAATCTAAAGTAATGCCCAGAAAAACTGTAGTATTTACTAAATCTAGTTCCCCATCGCCAATTTTTACAATAGTTTTGGCACATTTAACATTCGGGAGTGTGAATTTAATACACTTCGTTTTCTTCTCATTTAACAGTAAATTATTGACATTAAACCATTGGACAATATTTGAGAGAGTATTGTTCACATTGTCAATTTCATCATGTCCTCTATTAATTTTAAAAATCAAAGATGTATCATCTGCAAATAATACTATCCCATGTTTGTCCTTTACAAGGTAAGGTAGGTCATTAATATAGATAAGGAACAGAAAAGGGCCTAATATCGAGCCCTGTGGCACCCCCATTTTGACAAATGACCCGGGAGAACGCTTTCCATCAATGTCTACTTTCTGGATTCTATCATTTAGGTAAGAACTGACAAAGTCCAGAGCTTTATTTCTTATTCCGTAGTGGTGTAATTTCTGAATTAATGTTTCATGCTGTACACAATCAAATGCCTTGGACAAATCACAGAACACTCCTAGAGCGTCACGTGACTTCTCCCAGGCTTCAAAAATATTAAGTATTAAGTCAACACCAGCATCGGTTGTTGAGCGACCCCGAGTGAATCCAAACTGTTTTGTATGTAGCAATTGATTCTTATAAAAATGATTAATTAATTGAGACAAAACTAGTTTTTCAAAAATCTTGCTAAATGTAGGTAGTACTGAAATAGGTCTAAAATTAGTGGGATCTGTCGTACTACCCGATTTAAATAGTGGAGTGATTTTACTATATTTCATTAAATCAGGAAATACACCACAGTCAACGCAAGTATTAAATATCAACGCCAAATCAGGTGCAACAATGTCAATTAACGATTTAATTACGCTAACAGATATGCCCCACAAGTCATTTGTCTTTTTAACTTTAATCAATTTAAAGATTTTAACAATATCTTGGGCATGTACTTTTCTAAATTTGAACTCAACATTACATTCGGTTACATTACCTTTTAGTAGTGACATGGCGGCGACCGATGAGGAATTTAGAGACTTGGTTGTGGAAACTGGAATATCAGTAAAGAAATTTTCGAATGCAGTGGCAATTTCCGCGTCAGAAGTAATTAAAGTACTGTTTATAAGTAATTTAAAGTCATTACTTCGCGTTTTGACACTTCCAGTCTCCTCATTATTTATCTTCCAGGTAGCCTTGATCTTATTGCTACTATTTACTATTTAGTCTTAATGTGACGCGATTTAGCCAACTTACATTCAGATTTAAATGTTTTGGAAAACAATTTAACCCTGTCCCTAAACTCATCACTGGTATTGTAACGCCTTTCCGCATATAGCTCATACAATTTTTCCCTATCCTTGTGTAACTCCGCCGTTGCCCACTCACTAAAAACTAATGTATCAGTAACTGACATTGTTTTGGAGGTAAATACAGAATTGAAAAGTTTTGTAAATGTATGAAAGAAATTATTATATAATTCATTGGGTGAAAAATTATTTATATGTGTTGGTAAATAACTAATTAAGTCATTCTTTAAGGTATTCACCCGCTCCACAGTTACTGGTACAAAAGTTATATTCTTTTTGTACATCTTTCTCCTAACATTTTCAAACTTAATTAACTGGCCACAATGATCGGAATCTAACTTGCTGAATACTAATTTACTGATTGGTGTTAAATTTGTAAATATATTATCAATACAAGTGGCGCTGGTAGATGTAATTCTAGTAGGCTCCATAAACATATTCAAAAGATTATGGGAATTAAATAAGTTTAATAATTTGTTACTAAGTGAATTATTACAATCTAATAAATTAATATTAAAATCTCCACAAACAATAAGTTTCTTTCTTGACTTTGTTAGTTTTATTAAAACTTCATCCATAATCTTTTCAAATTCATTAAAACATGATAAGGGGGGTCTGTACACACAAACTACAATGAATTGCTCTAATTCAATACATGATAATTCAATTGTTCGTTCAACAGATAGGCTCACTATGTTTTTAAGTTCTTTAAATTTTAAATTTCTATTAAGTAATATCAAAGAGCCACCGTGAACAGAATTTAATCTGGTGAACGAACTACCAACTTGGTGACACTTGAAGTTAAATATTAATTCATGTTGTTTTAACCAATGTTCAGTTAAACAAATAATATCAATATTATCACTATTCAAAAATAAATCTAATTCTAATTCTTTACTTTTTAAACTTTGTATATTTTGATGCACCAAGTTGATAATGTTTACATTGTTGGTTTTAGTAATGTTTACAATATTTTTTGTATAATTATTATATTTAATTGACAATTCTAATAATTGGCTAGAGACTGGAACCTCTGTTGTCCTGTGACTTAGTTTAAATTATTACTTGGAATAAATTCCAATGTCTTAATAGTGCTGTGTCCAGAAGAGACACATTGTTTAGCGGAATTTTTAGCTAAAATTGAAAAATAATATGATAGTGAAATTGCTATCTGTCTCTTAATAAATTTAGGTAGTGTATAACTACCATGTCTTAAAATATAATAATTACTAACATAATTATTTGTGTCTATAACATTGAATATTAAATTATAAGCACACATATTATAAAGTGCTATATTTAACTTATACCTAAGGTTATTTTCCCACTGTGGCACACTATTTGAATAGGGAAATGTAAAAATTATTATCTTATTTATATTTAATTTACTCAATGATTCATAAAAGGTTATTAAATTTGAATTAGTAACATTCTTTCTATTACCAATAAAAATAATTAAATTTGTGTCTTTATTGTAATGTTTACTATCAGTCTGAACTAGGTTTTGTATATTTAATAGGTTACAGTTTGGTAAACAATTATTGATAACCATCTGTCCTTGCAAATGTGAGTTTAATATCTGGCCCATGTTTCTTCCGATTTCATCACTGTACATAAATGTATTTATGCATTTATTTATATTTAAAAGAAGAGAACTGCATTGTTTTCTATTAACTGTAGCAATGGAGGGATGAGAATTGACATCTGATTTGCTCAATGGTGATGATAATGGTGTACCAACAGGGAGTGGACGACTACTTTCTTTACACTCACATGAACACATGTTTGTAATGGAGTCAATACCCTCCAAATTGTGTTGAGATGACTTATTGAGTTTATCCATACCCTGCCGACACTCATCAAACATTTTCTGAGTACTTTCATACTTGGAAGTTAAACACTTTAACGTTGAATGTAACTGAGCTAAATTTAACTCTAACAATTTTATGTCATTCTCATATCTCTTATTACTACATTCTAATTGTAAGTTACATGATTTTACTTGTTGAAACAAATATTTATTTCTTTTTAAAGTTTTAGACAAAAATTTATCTTTATTAATTAATTTCTGAGTTTTTCTAATATATTTATTGATTTTAATATACTTTTTTAGTTTGTTACTACCACAATTAATCATTCTTTGAGGTGGGATAGTGTCATTAGTTGTGACACAGGATGGGTTATTTATTATATATTACAGGATGGGTTGTTGTGTTGTGTGCAGCCTCCTCTAGCTCGGAGATACGTAGGTGGGCATCCCTCAGCTCTCCCTCCAGGGTGGTAGTCCGTCTCAATGTCTGCTCATACTCAACACTGCACTCATCAAACCTATTCACTAACATTTGAAGCCTATCACGTTCCTCCTCTATATCACTATATTTAATATGTAATAATGTCAAGTCTGATTTTAATTTGTCATTATTTTTCAGTACATCTAATAGTTCTCTTTCATTTTCATCCCTTTCATTGTTCAACTGCGCACACAAATCCTTGCTTGCCTTCAATTCCTGCAAAGCCACTTGGAGTTTAGACTCCTCCTGGCGTGTTAAGGCTCTACGGGTCATCATGTTTATATGTAACAAGGATGTGTGTACCAAATTAAACTAAAAGTAATATCTCGATGTAACCGCAATTTCAAAATTGAAACCTGTCAACTCGGAATTGCGGACACGTATCTACCAATCTAAACAGTGTTAAATGGAAGTATTAAATGTAAATACAACTAATAACACACCTATCTAGAGAATTTTAGTGCGTTAATAGACAAAAACAATCGAAATACAAGTATAACTGTCACAAACTTTTACCTTTGAATATGGTTTTTATACACAATTTTTACACTGAACTTATAAATAAAACACAATTAACACAATTTAAATAAGCGATTAAATCGGAATATGGGCTTAAAAACACTTAAATAACTTAAAAATTAAAATAAAATTATAAGCAAGTACAAATTTAAATGTTAGCTCGAGTGTTGCCACAGCGAAAGAAAAAAAAAAAAAAAAAAAAATTATATTGTCACCAAAATCCAAAGTGTATACAAAATTTCAGATTAATCGGTTGACAGGAAGAGGGTGAAATTTGAATTACTAAATTTGACCCAAGAATAAATAAAACAAACGGGGTGAGCCAAATAAAACCGTTTAAAAATCCATCTTCCCCGACTGGGGATCGAACCCAGAAACCGTCGCGTTAGCCGCGTTACAGGCAGACGTTGCGCCTCTGCGCCACGACGGTCTTCTGGTGATAATATATTAATTTGTAATAGGCTTACTATTTATGCCAATTAATAAGTGCAATAAAGAGGTTTTAATTGATTGATTGATTCATACTCAGTTCTTCTTAGATGATATGTAGAGTGTTATAGGTAGTATCCAGGTCTTCAAATGCTCACTTGAGATTTTTGTAAAAAGTAATTTTCATATATTTTTATGTTAGACAGGTTTACTTTTCTGGTGCTTAGATGTAAGATTGAAATGACCTATGCATGGAACAAGGATATATGTCACTATAAATTCAAATTTCTTTTTTGAATTAATGAGTTAAGAGTTATTTATATATTCAATTAGTAAAATAAATAAAAATGAAATATGGTAGCTCTGCAGACAATAAAACAGCTTTCCAAGCCTTAAATGTTTCAATGTGTTTATTTTTTGCTTTTTCAGTTTTGGAAAATGGTGCAATGGTCCTAAATACAATTAAATAAGACATGAATAATTATAAAATAAGGAATGTACTCAGAAAATGAGCTAAAATAATGTGTCTTATAAAAAAAATTAAATGTGAAAATTCACATATTATTTATAGCTGTGATTTCAGTACCAATGATCTCAGTTTTGATTCATCATTTTAGTCACATTAAGTTATCGCCTCAAGTGCATGTTATACTACATCTTTGTCTTCTATTTGGTAGGTTCCACTGCTTTCATAGCATCTGGATGACACAATATTGACTGGATTATGACATTGCTTAGCTTACACCTAAAGGACTATTGAAATGTGATATCCTTCTATCCTTGATATAGACAAACTTAAGTTTATACATAAAGTGAAACATATATAATTATATGATGAGCATATTATATTGCTAAGACATTGCATTTATTATTTCTAATATACATTACCCCTTACACGAAAATAGGTTAATATTTTTCATAATTTTTTGGATGCCCAAGAATGCTGCTGAGCATTTTCAAAACAGCGTCTGATTTCGCGATGAGCTCGGTGCATTTGCTCGATTATCTCTATAAAGGTGTTTTCGAAACCCAAACTGATGCTCGGGAATAATGTTAAAAAGCTCCAAATGTTCATTTAAGCGGATCAAGAAGATTTTTCCCATAATTTGGAAAGAACTGGAGTAAGGCAAATCGGCCGGTAAGACGAAGGTTCGTGGGGCGATTTCCTAGGTTTGAGTACCATGAGAATTTCTGACACTTTCCAGATTTGGGAAAATATGAGAGTCTTAGTGTTGCATTAAAGATACAGGCAAGAAACGTTATGCACTTCTTTGGGAGGTGTTTCAATACCACAGAAGTTATTAGATCGAAACCAGGGGCCTTATTTAGGTTTAGTTGTCTGATTTCAGAAGCTATTTCCTTTGGTGACGTAGGTTTGAGAGAAAGACATAACTGGAAGTCTTGGCTGAGGATATCCACGACTATGGTCATCATTGTCCCCGTTTGGTTTAAATATTTCCTCCAAATGACTCGCAAATACTTCTGCTTTCTCAGCGTCTGTTCGGGCCCGTGAGCATTTAAGGGGATGTATGCGTTCTTGTGGCTTTTCTGTAGATTTGGTAGCTTTCCATAATGACGTATCGCCCTTTCTCTGTGGTGTCATTTTTTCCAAGGTACTTCGCAGAGAAGACTTTGAGGTTTCCTGTAGCAGATATTTAAGTTGTTTGGCCGCCTAGTTGAATGCTGTTTTATCTTTTGGGTGTTGCGATTGGTGCCAGATGCGACGTAGTTTTCTTTTTTCAACGAGTTGTGTCTTAATCAATAGATTGTGGCGACGTAAACGTAGAAGATTTTATGCACGGTGAGTTGTTCCAGGAGATACTTGGATCAGGTTTGTTAAATACTCACAGGCATCATCAACCTCATCAGGTGTTTTCATGGGTATATTTATTTTGTTGTTATCTTCTAAAAAGTTCCGAAAACCAAGCCAGTCTGTTTTTACATTTGTTAAGGCGCCATTAGGCTCGTGCGATCGATGGCCCTCTATGGGGCACCCGTTTGGTCACATCGACTGACGGGCACCCGCCGCTGCAAGACTAAGATCCTGAGTCTGCAGCGGAGAGTGGCCATCCGCATGGTGCGGGGATATCGCACGATATCCTTCGAGGCGGCGACCCTTTTGGCGTGCTTTCCGCCGTTGGACATCTTGGTGGAGAGGGACGCGAGGGTCTACGACCAGACTCGCGCCCTTCGTCAAAGCGGCGGAAGTGCGTCCTACCCTGCCAGCGTCCTCGAAGCGCTCAGGCGGCAGGAGCAGCGAAGGGCACACACGACGTGGTACGCCCGTCTCCGCGGAGATCGGTACGCGCACAAACGCGTCGTGAGTGCGATCCTGCCGGCCTTCGAGGCCTGAATGCGAAAGAAGCGACGAGTCACCTTCCGACTTACACAGGTACTGACCGGTCACGGTTGCTTTGGAGAGTACCTGTGTAGGATTGGACGCGAGGCGACGGCGGTTTGCCACCACTGCGGGGCGGACCAAGACACTGCCCAACACACGCTGGAGGCGTGTCCCGCGTGGACCGCGGAGAGGAAAGTCTTGGTCCAGCAAATCGGGCGAAATCTCTCCCTGCGAGCAGTCGTGTCGGCGATGCTACGCAGGGATTCGGCGTGGGAGGCCGTAGTCAACTTCTGTGAGTCTGTCGTGGTCCAGAAGGAGACTGCGGAGCGGGCTCGGGAGAGGGCCGATCCCGCTCGGCGGAGGCGACCTGCGGGTCGCCTTCACGGCCTCCAAGCCCCAGTGCCCGGGGTGGAATAAATAGGGCACTCCCTCCGGCCGTGGGTGCGTGAGAGGGGGGTCTCACGCATCCGTTTTCATACGGCCGAGAGAAAGACCGCAGTCCGGTATGGCCCCGGACTGCCGGTGTACGCACCAGCGAGGGGTGCGGGGAGGGCGAGACCATCTTCGCCCTTCTGAGAAGGGCTCCGCAAGCCACGAGCGGAGCAACGCACGGGAGAGACCGCGGACGTGCTGCGAAAGCGATCCCGTAGCCTCTCCGTTTTTTTCGTGCTGTGGCGGCCATCGCAGGGGGTTTTAGTGAGTACAATCTCACATAACCCGGCCTCCCCCCCGGGAGTCGGGTATCTATGAAGATTTCCCCCTGCGTCAACAAAAAAAAAAGGCGCCATTAGGCTCACATTTTATTATTGTGGCACTTACGGTAAGGATAACCGGAGTATGATCAGACGAGCCATCAAGGCTAGACTCCACAGTTGTGTATAGGTTGCCGATTCCTTTGGTTACAAAGAAATCTAGCAAGTCTGGAGTCTTGTTATGGTCTGTTGGTCAGTTAGTGGGTTATCCAGAGGATATTGGAGTAAGATGGTGTGCATCGATGCTAGCTTTTAATAAACGGCCTCTTTGTAATGTGATACGGGAGCCCCGAAATGTGTTTTTCGCATTCCAGTCTAGATATGAATTTATTTCCAAGTTGGGAAAAGTAGGCTTTAAATATTTATGGAGTAATTTTATGTGGGCAATACGCAGCAGACATTGAAATGGGCCCTGTCTTGTCTTCCAATCTAATGTAGCCTGTATGTGCTGCGTAACATAATTCTCTAGCATTGTGCGTTTAAGGTTGAATCTTACTATTATTGTAGAACCCGCATGAGCTTTGCCATCTCCTGGGTGAGGTGTAAAGTAGATGTAAAGCCACGGAGATAGTAAAAACTGTTTTTGGAAGCATGGGACTCCGACATCAGGACTACGTCTAGTTTATTAACTTTGATTATCTCTTCAAGTTCGAGAAGTTTGAAGTTATCCATTTATGTTCCACGTTGTAATGCGTAAGGGACGCATTGGTTACGCATTGGTTGTGAATATATTTAACATTTTTAACAACTTTATTGTTTTCACCTGGCTCTAAATTGACAAAAAAGGTAAAAGTTGGAGTTCTGTCTGGTCCATAACGGACATTGATAATTTGGCCACGTACTTTGTTGCCTGTAGCTTCTATGGCGTTTATTATTTCAGTATGGGGTGTTGTATGGACTAATTTCTTTATTACAATGCGATAAGCTTTCTTGTGTTTTTGAGTGAAAGTGTGACCTATCAAGCCCTTGGTTTTTATTATCGAGATCATATCCTTATATGTTGTAGAGCACTCGACTCTGAGCAAATTTTTATTTTAAATAGTGTAGGATTACAAACCGATTTAATTAGTTTGGAGAGTTCATTTACATCTTCTATTCCATATAAGATTATAGGAGGAGGTTTAAGCAAAATATGATATGGATGATATTGATGGCATATGATGTTCTTCTTCAAACGACGTAAATGGTGTTAAATTCATTGTAACCGATGAATTACACGGCATTGGATATATTGCTGCAGGTTATGTAGATGATGGAATAATTATTTCAGGTTGGGCTAGGGCTTCAGCGGTAAAATCTTCATCAGAAAAAATATTCGCATCATATGGGATAATACTTCATATTCGAAACCCTGATTCCCCTTTATTTATGGATGCTACGGTAGAATATGCACTATTTAAAATAGCCGCCACGTCGTATGGAGTTATTTTGTCTGCAAGGCGATTTTTAAAAATTAATCGCACTCCTCTTTGTAAATAGCTTTAAGAGGACCAAAAAATGTCAGATGTAATAATGGCTGCATCCCGTGGGATGTATATGGAGGCAGTGACAGCATATGTATATAATTTTTTTCACAAAAATCATATTTAATCAACGAAGAAGACTATGGCGAGATTGTTAAGTATTCATAAAACCGGCGCCTGTGACGATGGCATGGTATACATAGCAAACTGTTGCAGCCATTCAAAGAATAGATGTTCATTAATCCACACATTACCTGAACATTTGTATATAGGTCCTGCAAGACTGTCTTTCTCAAGCTGAGGAGTCATTCTTTTTCTAGGGAAGATGAACATTGGTGGGACAAAACTACCAGCAGCGATCATCAGCGAAGCTACATAGTTAATAAATATGAAAATATACATTACTAGTGAGTAAATGTCAATAACTCATACTAAATCATATATTTTTTAAACTATATATAATGATTTATAATAGCGCATACGAGGGTCAAACTGAAAGTTCTTAGAAAATCAAAAACTAAGCATTCTAGCAAGTTATTAGTTTTATTATAACTTTTCAAAATAGTGTCCATTTACATCAATACATCGCTGCATTCGATGGAACCATTGAGAAAAGCACCTTGCCCACTCGGCCTTAGGGGTCTCTTCAACGGCGTTTTGAAACGCAGCCACTGCTACTTCGGCGTCCATAAAATGTTTTCCTCGAAGTTTTTCTTTTATTTTCGGGAATTAATAAAAATCGCAGGGTGCGAGGTCGGGGCTATACGGCGGGTGACCCAGTAATTCCACGTCTAAAGTCGCCAAATAGTCGATCGTTTGCCTGGCGGTGTGCGACGAGGCATTGTCGTGATGAAGGAGGATCCTGCTGCGAGGTCGTTTCTCTCGAACTTTTTCCAAGACAAGTGGCATACAGTTGTTAGTGTACCACTCTGCATTAACCGTTTTCTGATCCTCTAAGACAACTGTCGCGTAATGACCTGTCTTTCCGAAGAACGAGGCCACCATCTTTTTTCCAACACTTTGACCTCTCTTCACTTTAGTTGGCAACTCTTCGGAAGGAAGCACTCACTGAACAGACTGACTTTTGGTTTCCGGATCATAACAGTAAATCCAGCTTTCGTCACCCGTTAGTATGTCGAACACAGCATTTGAGTCACCTCCGTTAAATTTTTGGATCATTTCTCGGCACCAATCAACACGGCGGAGTTTTTGAGCCTCGGTCAAATTATGCGGTATCCAGCGGGCACAAAGCTTCCTGACCGCTAAATGTTCATGGAGGATTTTGTGCACTTGACTCATACCTATGCCTAGACTTATCCGAACCTGCTGATAGGTCACTCTTTTGTCAGTCTCTATCATACGCCGCACAACACTGATATTATCTTCAGTCGTCGCTGTAGAAGGCCGTCCCTCACGCAAATCATCGGTGAGATTAGTTCGACCACGTTTGAATTCATTAAACCAGTTGTAAACAGTGGCACGAGATGGGGCTTCATCGTGAAAAGCCAATCGAAGTCTATCATAACTTTCTTGTTGACTTATATGACATCGAAAGTCATAAAAAATCATTGCACGAAAATTTTCTCGGCTTAAATTCATTCTGACGTGCACAGACAATTTTCAATTTGCCGCCAAATCGTAAAACAAATGACAAATGAATGAAATGTATACTCAATATTATTGGTAAAGAGTTCTATTTTCAAAATTTAAACTTATTTTTTTAATATAATGCTTTTAAGTTGCCAGTTCTAAAAACTTTCAGTTTGACCCTCGTATAAATATATAATTATATAAAATCCTAAAATAGAGAACATTTAATTATATATAAATTATATGTAATTATTTATAGTTATATATAAATTATATATAATCATAAGAATATATATGAATTATATACGATTCTATATAATCGTATATAATTTTTATTACCCGGGTAGTTTCTCTTATTAGGGCTTTCGGCATTTTGTTGCACCTGTTAAACGCTATTTTAATGTTTGGGTGTCGACTAGTGTTCCACACGAATCGTAGAAAAGAATAGGCTGGTAGAATAGGCTGGAATAGAAAGGATAGAAATTCTATCCTAGTGTGGACTAAGACATTAAAATTCATAGAAATATTTAATAAAAATAGCGTTCTCTCTCGCCAAATGATTGTTCTTCGTAATAATCTTTGGCTAACTTTATTGGTGAGTGGCAACCTAGTGTTAAGACACTCCGTTCTCCGCTTTCTGGCTTTCGAGGCATTGCGTGTTGAGTCAGAATTCAACGCTGCGGTTGCCTAGTTGCCAGAGCGAACAAAATGGAATTGAAAAAACCATCTTCCCCGGGGTAAGAATTGAACCTATAAACCGTCGCGTTTACAAGCAGACCTTGCGCCTCTTGCGACGAAGGTCCTCATTGATATTTTTATTCTTTTATAAGATATTTCAAGGGACGCAATTCTAGCAAAAGCACTTTTTGAAATATACTGTAAACTCTATATAACGACACTGAACGGACTGTGCATTTTATGGCGTTATAGAGAGTGGTCGTTAAATGGAGAGAAAGAAAAATCAGGATTCGAAAAAAAAACGTATTTTAGTCTAGTGTTAGAAGTTATTTACAAAAAAAAACTTATTTGAACGCTATTGCGTATACTCTGTTATTTTTGTCTGACGCCTTTTGCTGCACCAGTAATTTTGTTGTATTTTTTTTATTATTTTATTCATATCTTGTGATATTGAGGCATCTTGCTGATAAAGGAAGTAATTTTCCAATAATTTAGCTGCTTTCAGAGCTTCTTTAACGCTCGGTGGAGGCTCAAGCTCGTCCATCTCATCTTCTTCATCTCCTTGTTCTTGAACCTGAATCTCAGTTTTTCTTACTGAATCCAGAATTTCTATGGAAACAGAACTTGAGTTTGATAACGACGACGATCTTCCATTAACTGAGTGGATTCAACAGGTCAACATGGCAGGAAATACGGTAAATTTTCAAACCTACATCGAAATAGACAACTGCCTCTACTTCGATGTAGGTTTGAAAATTTACCGTATTTCCTGCCATGTTGACCTGTTGAATCCACTCAGTTAATGGAAGATCGTCGTCGCTATCAAACTCAAGTTCTGTTTCCACTTCATCAATCGTAGAATTGGTACAAAGTCCAGCATGTCGAAAAGAGTGCTTTATAGTTGTGGGCGTCACATCTTCCCAGGCTTACATAAAAAGTTTACTGCGTGCAGCATATTAACAGAAGTTTTACCTTCAGATTCGACTAGCTCCATCAATAATTTCCTTCTGTAGTGACCCTTGAGGCTTTTAATCACACTCTGGTCCATTGGCTGTAAGATACTAGTCGTATTTGGAGGAAGAAATGCCAACTCTATGTTTTGAAGGTTTGATATAAACGGGTGGGCGGGGCAGTTGTCAACAAGAAGTAAAATTTTTCGTCCCTTTAATTCTGCGTCCCACTTTCGCACTTCTTCTTTAAAAAAGTTGACTGGTCATCCAAGCAGATTTATTAGCTTTATACGTCACTGGCAATTTTTTAATGTTCTTAAAACAGCGCGGATTTTTCGATTTGCCTATTACCATTAGCTTTCTTTTTTCTGTGCCATCCATATTAGCAGCCACAAGCACCGTAATACGTTCCTTGGAAAGCTTCCCTCCTACACACTTTTCCCCCTTAAACTTCAGAGTTTTATCTGAAGTCAACTTATAGAAAATTCCTGCTTCATCAGCATTAAAAATGTCACTTGGCGCGTATTTTTTAATAAATTTTGACCACACTCTAGTAATCCAATCATGAGTCACATTCGTACCAACACTTCGTGCTTCGCCACTTATTTTACCATAGTTGATATGATGACGTTGCTTGAATTTTCCGAGCCATCCTTCTGATGCTTTGAAAGAAGTTAAATCAAGTTCTTCAGAAAAATTCTCCGCCTTAGCTTTCACGAGTGGTCCCGAGATAGGCATATTATTCTGGCGTTGTCGATGAAACCATGATAGTATAGCTTGATCCAAGTCTTCGTATTTAGATTTCTTTAATTTTTTGGACGATTTTCCCTTGCCCTCAGCTTGGAGAATTTTTTCTTTATTTTTCCATATTGTGGACACGGTAGAGCGATTAAATCCAAAGCGTTTGCCAACATCACTTATCTTCTCTCCCGTTTCTATAGCGCGTATCAGTAAAACTTTTTCGTCAATACACAGTGATTTTCTTTTACTAGCCATGTGTACAGTTTGAAAGTTTGTGAGCAACTAAGAATATGATAGCGTTGTAATCCATGACTCCTACTTATTCGGCATCGTCAAGCAGTCTACACATGCAAGCAATCCCAATTTGTAAACAAATGAACGAATTTTTTAGTAAGTTCCGTAAGCATGATGCCGACAGTCGAGTTTATTGCGGGCTAGAATAATAAAGAGACAAAAGAACGTGCACAGATGCGCAGTTTTTACTAATTTTAGCAACTTAAAAGGTACTTTTCATTACTCAATTGTTGTCGTTATTGAGAGTGGGTGTAATGTTATATAGAGTGTATCATTGTATGGAATACAAGTTAAACCAAATAAAGCCAATTGATTTCAAAGCTTTAAAGAGTTTGTTGTTAAATCGAGTGACGTTACATGAAATTACTTGAGATATTTCACTTTACACGCATAGGGTAGGGTGGTGTAAGACTGCGCACCTAAGGTATCAGAAGCTTTAAAATAAAAACTAATAATAGCAGGTAAATCAACTAATATATTAAATTTTAATTAATAAACAATCTAATGCCTTGAAGCTTAACCATTGAGATCAAAGTTTTTATGCTATTAAAATTAAATTAAAAAAAGGGAAATGCGCAGTCTTACACTACTGGTAGTATAAGATTGCGCAGCTAGATGGATAAGAATGCGCGGGTAGTGTAAAACTGCACGGTTACTAATTAATGTTATTTTTCACACAAATCACATACGAAGTCAGCACCACCTACGTGTGCCGTGCATTGCTCATGCCACCACTCGTCACAACCAACGCACTTAATCCAGTCTTCAGTGATTGGTTCTTTATAAATTTTACCACAGCCAGATGTTTCGCAAATGCTTTGTATGCTTGCTTTGTAGCAGCGGCTTGTAGACGACAATATCGATCAAAGCTTCTGCATGTTTTATGCAGTGAATAATGTCTGTAATGAAATCACTTGAAATATTTCACTTCATACGCATACATATTTTCCAAAATAAGTTGTATTGAATGGTGAAAGTGTTCATCCTCTCTCTACACTTTCCTGTTTTATTCGTATGTTCAATATGTAAATGGCAGCAAGCCAATCGGTCCATTTGAGGTTTACTCATGAGGAAGAAAGTTAACCAGCATTGTAAGCCATAAGTACTTGGGAATATTTCCAAAATCAGAAAAATACGCTGTAGTCGTAATAGCGTTAAAGGCCAGTCTGATAAGCACCACAGCTTTTCGCGGCAGTTTACCAATATTTTTTTTCTATTCGGTCGCACCCAAGTGCATTGTTAATGTTCATAGACTTGATGGTCTTAGCTGTCTCATTACATGTCACTAACTTTAATGGAAAATTGAGCTTAAAATCCTGAAAGAAAAAGTAGTATCAAATCAATATCTGCTTCGTCAGCGTTGCGTGCAGTACTGCGGGGCAGGAAAACTTCGCCCAGATGTTTCGCAAATGCTTTGTATGCTTGCTTTGTAGCAGCGGCTTGTGGACGACAATGTCGATCAAAGCTTTTGCATGTTTTATGCAGTGAATAATGTCTGTAATGAAATCACTTGAAATATTTCACTTCATACGCATACATATTTTCCAAAATAAGTTGTATTGAATGGTGAAAGTGTTCATCCTCTCTCTACACTTTCCTGTTTTATTTGTATGTTCAATATGTAAATGGCAGCAAGCCAATCGGTCCATTTGAGGTTTACTCATGAGGAAGAAAGTTAACCAGCATTGTAAGCCATAAGTACTTGGAAATATTTCCAAGTTCAGAAAAA
>JAZFAU010000838.1:0-40000 GCA_037178615.1 Dione vanillae
GTCTGCCGCCAAAGGAGGGCGGACTGATTTTGCTGGGAGGAGCCTGTCCTCTAGCGCCGCGAATCGCGTGTTCAGTAACTTGCCCACTTGCAACATTACTGAACGCGACAGTTCCTCCTCTTTCTCCTTATTAGCCTTGGGCGAAGGATTCGATGCCTCTCTGGAGCGTTCGAGGTCGATCCTCAATTGTGCCACCTCCTTTCTGAGTTCTGTCAGCTCATGAGTTAAGCAGGAGTTGACAGCCCGCAATTGCACAACCTCCTCGTTGGCTGTCCGGCTGGCCAGGATCTAAACAGCCGTGTTTATGGCCCCAGCCGCCTCCTTCAAGGCTTTTGTGAAGGTGCCCTTCAGGTTGCGGGACTTGCTGGCAACTTTATGAATTATTGCCAGGCTGTCAGTGACCTGGTGCTGTAGGTCTTGCACCAAGGGACCGTCCACGTTAAACCTTGTCACCTCCGTCAACTCTAAGAGCCTGGAGTTTGCTCTCGCCTGGACAGTGTGTGTCATGTTTTGACCTCACTTTCTGCCTGCAGACGGAGCTCTTCTCGCCGGGCTGGGGTCTTCTTGGCCTTCGGCCGCTCTTTATCCTCCTCAGCACCTGAAGAGCCTGAATTGCTCTTCTCACTCCTCTGCCGCTTTCTATATTTGCGACTTTCGACGTTGGAAGTCGAATTCGCGGATCTCATTGAGATGTCTGTGTCCGACCCAGAAGCCGCCCAGAAACGACCTCGTGACGAAGACCTCGACCTCCCACTAATAATTGAGGCGCACTCCGCCAAGTCTAGCCTCTCCAGCACCACCCTCGCACCTTAAATGTACTCTCCCCTGCACTAGTAGGCACAGAAGCCTTACTGGGGTTTTGCGAAGGCACAACCTCTTCCACTCTGCCCTCTTCGGGCAACAACACCGCGCCACCCTCATCGGGCACGCCTACTACTCCGCCCTCTTTGGGCATTTCTACAACACCGCCCTTCTCGGGCCTCTCCCCGTCAACATAATGATATGTCTTGCCCCCCCCAGATTCGGTGGGCTGCACGCCGAAGCACGAAGGGATTCTCCAGCCTCGGTGAGGCTGGTACCCTCCTGGGGTAAATTTGTTTTAAGAGATATCATCATGTTTGTTACGCTGTTCCACAGCTGGGCTTTTCTGTCGGGGTGTGCTCCCCTAGGCCGTGTGCATAACAATGCACTAAAGGTACGCCCATACCTGGCTGGTTTTGGTCCGCGTCGGGATAAACTCCCGATCCACTCGCCCGCAAGAGTGAGTGGTTTTCCCCTATCCGCCACCCGGGGGACGCGCCCAGTAGGAGGACCAGCAACTCCCTTGGGATGAATTTAAACCTATACTAACTTATATTAACTTCTACACTAGACTTATTTATTTTATATAAAGTAAATACATATTATAAGATACACATAATACACATAAACACAAAGTAAATACAATATTATCGTAGACATATCGACCCAAAATATACAGGTATATAATGTACTTTAGTCAAACTCAAACACATACCCATACCCATTTAACGGGTTTTCGAAGGCGCTGGGAGCGCGTTGATATGGGAACTTCTTCCGTAGTTTCTGGGCAAATGAGGCATTACGGTGATATATCATCGACTTTTCGCCAGAAGACTGCTGCCGCGTTTGTGCTTCGGGCACGGAATGATCACTTAACACAACTGAATCTTTGACTGTGTTACAATTGACGTTGGTAAGTCTAAAAATCGTTCTTAACTTGATCTACATGTCTTTTGATCGGTGGACCGTCATCCCTACTACTAAGTAATTACGAGATCCTAAACATTTATCTACTTTACCTTTTAACCATTTCTTTCCTTCCCCATATTTCCTTGCCCACATCCTGTCACCTGGATCAATTTCCTAGTCATCCCCGTTATACGTTGTTTCTGTTTTCTTTGCACTTATTGCACCCTATCTTCTATCATTCCCCCCATGTAATAAATCACATCACAGCCTCGACCTAATACGTCTGCGTTGTAACATCATGGCTGGTGAAAGACCAGTGGTACTTTGCTCAACATTTCTGCAGTTGCAGCTTCAACATCAGCCATCGCTTAATGATTTTTTTCTTACACAACTTAACAGCTCCTTCTGCTGCTCCATTACTCGATGGGTGATATACAGACGTGAATGTTACTTTAATCCCATTGTTATCCATAAAATTGCTGTATTTTCTACTGGAAAACGGAGGGCCATTATCTTTTGGTAAATCGAACCTTGCAAATGTAAAACTAATGTAAAAGTCTAATAACTGCGGCTGCCGTAGTTGTTTGCATATAAAATATCTCCAACCATTTGGATGTTGAGTCTATCAAAACTAGAAAAATTTTACTACAAAGAGGCCCTAAAAAATCAACTTGTAGTCGTGACCATGGTTCAGCAATATATGGCCATGGCTTTGGTGGAATTCGGACAGGTGCTGCGTTTTTCATGGTACTAGTTTCACACTCTTTACAGGTTCGTTTGATGTCGGCATCCACGCCCGGCCACCATAACCAACTTCTTTTTTTTTTTTTTTTTTAGCTTCACGCTGTATCCCGCACATGGGCAGGGTAGGCAGAGGGAACTGCAGGAACCATACGAACCTAGTGTTAAGACACTCCGTTGCTTAGTCCCTGCTTTTATCCGTCCCCGCTTTCCGCCATTTTCGAGGCATTGCGTGTTGAGAGGCGGTACTTAACGCCGCGCTTTGCCTAGTTTGCCAGAGCGAAGAAAATGGAAATAGAAAAATCCATCTTCTCCGACTGGGGATCGAACCCAGAACCGTCGCATTACAGGCAGACGTTGCGCCTCTGCGCCACGACGGAACGCAACTTCGTGCAATGTTTTTCATTTTAACAACCCCTAAATGACCCACATGCATTTCCTTTAAGAGTAACGGTGGTTTTTAGGTTTTAGGTATAACTAAGCGGTATCCCCAAATCACACAACCGGCATCTAAATATAATTCGTTACGCCGTATGAAATAAGGTGTTAAATTTTGATCATCACAACTCTTTGGCCACCCGGACTGTATATATAATTAGCTTTTTAAGTATATCATCCCTATTAATGTGTTCTACAACTGTCTTTCGCATGACGGTAAAAAATCTTGAATAAAATTAACGTAAGTCTTTTCTTCTATCTGACGTTTTTCTTTACCTACTGGTAATCTCGACAATGTATCGGCGGCAATAATAATTATTGCTTCTAACATATTCTTATAACGTCATAATCATAACCTGCTTATATTACAGCCCAGCGCTGAATTCTACTAGCTGCCATAAGCGGTATGCCCGATTTATCTTCGAAAATCGATACCAACAGCTTATTATCGGTGCGTAGGGTGAATTTTCTACCATACAAATATTGATGAAATTTTCTGAGACCATAATGATAGCCAAGGCTTCTTTTTGTATCTGTGAATATGATTTTTCGGCGGAGTTAAGCACCCTAGATGCATATGATATTGGTCGTTCCCCTTGCGAGTTAAATGGGATATAACCGCGCCTACTCCATAACTACTAGCATCCGTTGTCAAAATTAATGGTAAGTCTAGGGAATAGTGCACTAACACTTTACTAGAAATAAGGATCTGCTTTACTTTATTAAAAGCCACGTCACATTGTGTATCCCATTGGAATTTAATATCATTTTGCAATAATTGATATAATGGTGCTAGAATCATACTTATATTAGGTACAAATTTCACGTAATACGTAATGTTTATTCATATCTGACAACCCCGACTAGTTTTTTGGTCTTTTGCTAACCCCGCGCGGGTCGTCAAGAGTGTGCACGTGAGACAGCCGGCGCGAGCGCGTCTTTCCTGAAATGATATATTAATCAGCTGTGTGACCTTATTTGATTTCCCTTTTGTGTTTTCCCTCTTGATATTGAACCTGACAAAGACAAACCTACAAAAGATAATAGTGCAAGTAACCCTAAGTGGAATTGGACTAATGTGGAACAATTCCATGGGCGCCTGAACAATCAGTGTTTGTGTTGTGAATTATGAACATAATGTACTGTACATTTTTATTATCCTAAGACCTCCTTCCATGACGACGGAAATTCACAGGAGTCAATGGAAAAATTAAGTATGGAAGTCAGGATAGGACAAATTATATCAAGTAGGGGAATAATCATTTTACGACTGACACAATCAGCACCAACAGCATCCGAACTTATAGTCATAATGTTCTTCTTAACATCACTTCCGTGGGATGGGAACACGAGGAGAGGTAATAGCGGCAATTTGATTAAGTATATTTTGCTTGGTAATGTCACTAATTGTACTAGAAGAAGAGAATGTTTATTAAGCTTATTTAAATCAATATTCTGAGGATTAGTGCTTTGACGTGGCTTTACCAACTCCCTATGGATTCAAGAAATTTCCACACTTTAGAAGTGTCAATCTTCTTCAACTACACGTTTGTGAATATGGCGTGGTTGATGATCTCTACACTTCCCTATTGCAAAGATTCCGAGCTTTATTATATTTAAGCTTTATTTTTGTCACTTGGATTCATCTGAATCGCAGTTTTGCCCTGTTTTTTCTTTTTTTGTAGTAATTTTATATCCTCTGTTAACCATTGAGCAGGAAGATGTCGCATCCGCACAGGACGCAATGGGGCATGACGATCATAAAGTTGCAACAGCAAGAAATTAAAGAGGCAACTTGTTGATCAATTCTGTCAGATATAAAATATCTTGCCAATTCACTGCAGCTGCATCTTCCCGCAAATGATTCCAGTCTATTCCACAAAATGGCGTCGCAGAAGGTATTCTTGACTTCGCTTTAGAAGAATCTAAAATCTACATTATACGATAAGTAAATAAGGTCAGATAAGAAAAAAGCTATTGAAGGACTTACAGGTAATTGACCATGTTTTCAACATGATCATGGACGAAACGAAACTAAGTCTAGAAGCGAGGGTAAGCAATTGGGAAGTTGTGTGTGGCAGCAAGAGGAAGGATATGCAAATCAGCACCAGTAATCAAGAACTTTAACCGAGAGGCACGTAAATCATTTTTTAGAAGGCAGGTTTGAAATCGCCCATTAAAATTGTGTGCGAGTACAATGGCTTACTACGCCCAATAGGGTGTCAAGAGATGAAAAATATCAGACCGTAACGTTTGGCTATAATATACACCAAGCAAAACCTTGGTATGTGAAAGAACTACTTCGATAAACAGATGTTCAGGTTCACCATTTGCTTGTTGCACAGACTGCTCAAATATGTTAAAAGGAATATGAGATCGTAAGTATATAGCGACACCCACCCCCAGGGCGGGACAATACGATCTAACGATCAAATGAAACCTCGGGAGCTAATATGAAGTCGATTGCAAACAAGGCTTTAGCCATGACTCTGATACCAATTGCATGAATATTTTTATTGCTGAATGTAGTAAGAAAATCTGAGTAATGTGCAGGAATACTTTGTGCCGTTAATGTGGATAGCATTAAAAGTTTTTCAGAACATCTGAGAATTTTGCTCAATTGTGTCACTCAATGTGGGAATACTGAAGAAACTGTTAGCACTGTTCGACCCATTTGTGGATGATGAATAGGACAGGAAGAATCATCAAATTCACCATACTGTTTGCCATAGTAATTAATATATATAAACTATTAATAACCAATATTAAAATAACATAATATGTACATAATATAAATATATGACATATGTATATACAAAAAATATATATAAATAAATAAAATAGCAATTAAATAATTATTAAGTACCGGCCAGTTGCGAGGAGAGACAAATATACAAATTAGTACAAAAGAAAAAAAAAAAAGTAAATATACAAAAATTACATAAAAACAAAGAAACAAAAAGTAATAACAATAAAAAACAACTAAAAATTACAATAATCCAAAAACAACAATAAAATAAAGATAATAATAATAATCTAATAAAATTAAAAATAAATGAAGTAATAAAGTTCATGTTATACCGGCCAAAAGACAATCGTCTAACGCCAACAGAATAAATATTTTATATGCTGTGTCAACCAGATAAGTGCTGTGGTTATTTTATATAAATATTTTTTTTTTAGCTTCACGCTCTATCCCGCACATGGCAGGGTAGGCAGAGGGAAACTGCAGGAACCATAAGAACCTAGTGTTAAGACACTCCGTTACTTAGTCCTGCTTACTCCGTCCCCACTTTCCGCCGTTTCGAGGCATTGCGTGTTGAGTGGCGTAACTCAACACGCCGCGCTTTGCCTTAGATGCCAGAGCGAAGAAAATGGAAATAGAAAAATTCCATCTTCTCCGACTGGGGAACGAACCCCAGTAACCATCGCGTACAGGCAGACGTGCGCCTCTGCGCTACGACGGTCCTCAAATAATATAAATAAAACAAACTTATATCAAAGCAAGAAAATAAAAGTTAATAAAAATGAATAATTACAATTTAAACTAGTGCCTAAAAAATAATAATAATAATAAAGAAAGAAATATATAATATAAAATTTATAAAAAAATAAAAAATAAATAAATAAATAAATCTATTTCTTGGTCACTCGCTTACACCTCTGCACTACCACTTTGTTAATATTTTCAGACTTCTTGTGCACAACAGCCTCATGCACTACTGACAGAGATTTTAGGTACGGCCACTGGGATACCCTGAAGGTCAGATAAACATTCCACTGTATATTGCAAACCGTTTGAGGCAATGATATTAACGACTCCGTTCCGTGTCCAGCACTTCCCCACACCAAACCGTTGCCTGGCGAGCATAAACAAATTATGACGGATTTTCGTCAGAAACTCAGATATAGTGATGCCTGAACCCTTGAATTTTGTTTTGGCAGCAAAATATTGTGACTAAACTGCGGAGTTGAAAACTCTACGACAATTGGTCTCGGTTTTTCACTATGCTTATGACTAAGCCGATACGCTGGCACTATACATAAGTTTGAAAAGTTATCAATACCAAGGTCATCAGTCACAAGATTAGTTATCAGCTCGCCTACATCTTCTGCCTTTTCCTCACGTATACCACGGAAAAGAAGTATCTTTCGTCTTCTGGATGTTTCCATTCGGTCGATCTCCAAGGACAGCATTTCAATTAGTTTTTGTAACGAACCAAATGCAGTATGAATAAACTTTTAAAAGTGCTAAAATCTGCAAGCTATTGTGTCATTGTTACTGGCGACGAGGTTTTGCTTAAATCTTCTTGAAACTCATTCATCTTGTTATTAAACATGTCAGCCATAGCAGTGATGGACTCCTTAATAGCATCCATGGTTGAATATAAAGTATATTTACTATTTTCTTAAGTGGTCAATAAAGGATATCACTAGCCGTCGGTACTTACTATCACAAGCACATTTATGATTTTAAATACTTATAAATAAAAATTAAATATAAAAATAAACAATGATATTTTAAAACAGCTGTTCACTTATTCACGTCTACCCTGGTAATCTAATAAATAATTATGATATTACGCCTACACGTTATTACCTATTCCGTTTTAAATTATAATTGAAGTTAGTTAAAATACTTCCCTTAAAAAACTTACTTACTTTAAAATATTACCCCCTGTTTAGTATTAAATTAAAGGGATTTATTTGACTAAAAATATTGTATATATAATAGGATAGGCAACTAAGCTCTGCTACCAAAAAATGAACATTGTAGGGGGTAGGGTGGTATGCCGCAATTGTGGAAGCGTGCTGAGGGGGAGGTTATTTATTAATTATTTACTTTATATAGTCGGTCTTAGGATAATAAAAATGTACAGTACCTTATCTTCATAATTCACAACACAAGCACTGATTGTTCATGACACCATGGAATGTTTCGCATTAGTCTTCTTCACTTAGGGTTACTTGCACTATTATCTTTTGTAGGTTTGTCTTTGTCAGGTTCAATATCAAGAGGGAAAACTACAAAAGGGAAATCAAATAAGGTTGAGGAAAAATCACACCGCTAATTAATATATCGATTCAGGAAGGACGTGCGCTCGCGTCGGCTGTCTCACGTGCCACTTTTTACTACTCGCGCCGGCTGTTCGCCAAGACTCAGACGACAACCTGCGCGGGGGTCATCGCAGGGGGCGGCGCAAATATGAATAAACATAGCCCCCGCCCTAAACATCTAATGTTTACAAGACAATGGAAAAACTAACTAATAGGTAGACGAACTAATTTGGTTAAGGCTCTCTTTAGGATACCTTTCGATGTCTTAACATTGACTACACGCACAACACTATCTTTACCAGGATAAATTTGGGAAATGCGACCACGTCGCCACTGTAAAGGGGGTAAATTATCATCTTTTATGAGGACTAGCTTGCCTACTGTTGGAGGATTCACTGAATCAGTCCACTTCTGCCTAGTCTGCAGAGTGTATGGGTACTTTAACTTCCACCTCGACCAAAAATGTTGGGTTATCTGTTGCACTACTTGAAAACGGGTTAAACGATTAATTTTTACATTATTATAGGGATACTCCGGCAAAGCACTAAGAGGTTGGCCAATCAAAAAATGACCATGCGTCAAACTTCTAGATCGTTAGGGTCATTAGATAAGGGACATAACGGCCGGGAATTTAATACCGCTTAAATTTTAGCAAAAATCGTAGTTAATTCCTCGAACGTTAAAGGAGTTTCACCAATCACTCTGTTAAGGTGGGTTTTCGCAGATTTAACGGCTGCTTCGAACAATCCTCCCCAATGAGGGCAGACAGGTGGGTCAAATAACCAATTTATACCCTTTTTAGCGAGGTTATCACTAATATCAAGTTTATTTTTAGCTAAAAAATCATAAACATCGTTTAAATAGTTCGAAGCTCCTATATAATTTCTACCGCAATCTGATCTTGCTAAACTAGGGAGGCCGCGACGGGAAATAAAACGACAGAATGCAGCGATAAAGGCTTCGGTTGATAATTCTGAAACTACTTCAAGGTGGACTGCCTTTGTAGAAAGACACACGAAAACACAAAGGTAACTCTTTACTAATCTTTTATTTCTAAACACCTGTTATTTCTAAACACCTGCTATTATTATTATAAAATTCTTTAATTTTATAATTTGTTTACCGCACCATTTATTTTGCTCCATAAGGTCTAGTTTCGTTTGATTCGTAACGAGCGAGTCGAGTAAATAGTAGAACGCAATTCAAGGTCGCACGCATTGTCGTATTATAACTTTATTTCAAAAATTATTGTTTGTTTATTGACAATAATTTATTATAACGCTAATATCTTTCTAAAATTAATATATTTTTTTATTATTTTGCTATTTTGAATATAACCGTAGTTTTATCTAAGTTTATATAACTTATAATATTTTGATAATTTGTTTTATTACTTTTCAAAATGGTTAGAGGTAAAAAAGAGGAGGAGGTTGACGAGACTCAACTTAGCCTTTTAGAAGCTAAGCGCGATGCCATGTTTAACAGAATGAAAAGTATATTTAAATCCGCAAAATGTTTCGATAGTAATACCGAACAGGCTTTATTGGATGAAAGTTTTAACATCGATCAGTTGCGTATTGATTTTGAGCGTGTTTTAGACTCTTATAATATTTTATTATTAAAGTTAATCCAGATTTAACTATTGATTACAATTCTTGGACAGAATTTGAAACCATGTATTCCTTTGTTAAACGAGTCATCTCGAAAATTTCCGATGATAAATTACATGACAAACTTTTTTTTTTGCGGGTAGACGTGAAAGTGTCAAGACGTTTGTTTAAGTGCTCCTGTTCGGTCTATTCAAATAAAAATGTATTGCATAAAAATCAGTCGTAATAAAGCAGTGCAGAAGTACGGGTGTGTTTTACTTAATCTAATATTTTAAAAACACATACAGTCCATTTTAAGCTTTATAGCTATCATGGTTTGGTCCATAATCGAACCGGATAGTGCGGTGCAACATTTTTCTCGGAAGCCGGCCGGCGAGCGATAACGATTGGCGTAAACAATTTTTTTCATACGGACTTCGATGCATTATCAAAAAACACTTTGAGCCGAAGAAGTTTTTATGTATAGAGTTTTGTGCATCGATGACTAGTAATTATTATTCAACGAGGATCATTTGTTAATTAAAATTTTAACATTACTGAAATTTCATATTTTCTACGATGGCTTTGGTGGAAAATATAATTGCAACGACAGAAAATTATACGAATTATTGGAAAAAGCTCGAATTAATCATAAGAAAAGTCCTAAAGCAAGATTGACCGGTGGATATTTACAAACGAGAATTAAGTGCATTGAAAAATATTGGAATTCCTTTCGGGAAGCTCATAAGGAGTTGGTAACGAATACGAGCAAAGATCAACGATCAAAGTTGTTATATTTTACTGAAGATAAACACAGCCAGTTCGAATATCTATATTTGGAGTTAAGGGGCGAGCTGGTAGATATGTTGGAATCCGTTAAATACTCAAGCAGTTCCTGCAAGACTGAGCACGTGGCATCAGAGATGGCGTCAACTGGGTCGATCAACGCTGAAGTTTATCTACCTAAGATTAACCTTCCTACATTTTCGGGTGCATATGAAGAGTGGCAGTCGTTCGAGGATGTGTTTGTGTCGCTTATCCATAATAATTGATCGGTATTTAGCTAGGTTAAAGAAAACTTCCTTTGGTTTGCTAAATACTTTTACTTGAGATGTTGCTAAGACAAGAAATAGTAGCGGAATGAATATTCAAATTTGAATGTAAAAGAAGAACGATTGTTCATAGACAAAAGATTACAAATTATATAGATAACTGTAAGTAACATAGACAATATGTCCTATAAAATAAATGTAGTGCAGGTCCACACGTAGGCGCCAACATATTCCCGCCTCTTGAACGCATAGCTTCGCGTTCAAGACTCGTCCTCTGGGTGAAATAAAGGGCAGATGCGTGTTAGGGATCGACGCACTACACCTCTCGTAGTTCGAACGTCCGCAACTCTTGCGATACCGTCAGGTCCAGGGTGAAGAAGCGTGACACGTCCCAAGCGCCAATGCAAAGGGACGGCATTGTCTTCTTGAAGGAGAACCATGTCACCGATGCGTAGCCTTTCATAATTGGAACGCCATTTGGTTCGCTGCTGTAGCTCGCTGACGTATTCACGCTGCCAGCGACGCCAAAAGTGTTGTCGTAATTGTTCCAAGCGCATGTAGCGGTTAAGGTTGTTGGGGCTGCAGTCTTCAATGTTTGGAGAAGGCAAAGCAGTTAATGGCCGACCAATCAGAAAGTGCCCTGGAGAGAGAGGAAGCAAATCGTTAGGAGAGGTGGACATAGGATATAGAGGACGACTATTTAATATAGCTTCCACTTGTGCTAAAAGCGAAGTTAATTCTTCAAAAGTTAAATTATTATTGCCAATAATTCTTTTGATGTGAAATTTTGCTGATTTGATTCCCGCTTCCCATAGGCCACCAAAGTGAGGAGCGTAGGCGGGAATAAAATGAAATTTTATTTGTTCGTCAACGGCAAAATCAGATATAACGGGATTAGTTTTCAGAAAATGAGATAGTTCCTTAGCCGCGGCAACAAAATTGCGACCATTGTCGGAATATATCTCCGCTGGCTTGCCCCTACGCGAAATGAATCTTCGTAACGCTAGTAGGAACGCATCTTTAGACAGATCGCTCACTAATTCTAAATGAATACATTTATAACGAAAGCAAATAAATAAACATAGATAGCACTTGGCAGTTTTAGCACCGCGACCCTTTCTGTCTAACATTGACAAAGGTCCCGCAAAGTCGATACCAATAGTATGAAATGGAAAGGCAGGCATCACGCGTTGGTTTGGTAAATTACCCATAAGAGGAGTAATAGTCCGCCCTCGGTGACGGCGACAAGTAATACAATCGCGCGCAGTACGTCGAGCTAAATGCCTTCCCGCCACTGGCCATACCGTTTCTCTTATCGCGTACAGTAGCGTCTGCGGCCCTGCGTGGAACAGACGCGTGTGCTCGTAACGAAATAAAATTTTTGTTAAGTGATGTTTTGCATCGAGTATGACGGGGTATTTTTTATTATAGTTGTATGATGATGACTCAAGCCTTCCGCCTACACGCATAATTTTGTTTTCGTCTAAAAAAGGGTTAAGGGATGAAAGTTTACTTTTTAAACTAATGGATTGTCCCTTTAAAAGACAAGCGTATTCCTTAGGAAACGATTCCTGTTGACATAAAATTGCGAGTCGATTAAATGAATTATTTAATTCTGCTAATGTTAATTGGCCAATAGTTTTAGAATTTTTGTTTTTAGTGTTATTAATAAATCGTAATAGATATGCAAAACAACGTTTTAATTTGATAAAATTAGAATAATTTTCGAAATTGATTAAGTTTTGTTCAATAATAGCTGCGTTTGTTTTTAATTCGGGTAATGGTTCCGTAGCTCTTGACATAGTAGGCCACTTGTCCTCCTCCTCAAACAAAAATGTAGGCCCATGCCACCATAGCTCTGAGTCCTTTAACTGAATGGGTTCGACGCCTCGAGATATTAAGTCGGCGGGGTTGTGGTTTGTAGGTACATGACGCCAAGCTAAGCGGTCAGTGTTTTCGCAAATTTCGACGACTCGATTTGCGACGAACATTTTTAAATTGCTAGGAGTACAGTTGATCCACCCTAATACTACGCTTGAGTCACACCAGTGTATGCATCTTGTTATACGGACTCGAAGCGATTCAATGCAAGTTTTACTCAAATTTGCCGCAAGTTGTGCCGCGCACAGCTCTAGCCGTGGTATTGTGGTAGGCTTTATCGGAGCGACTTTTGATCGAGCACATAGTAGGTGAACTCGTACGTTGTTAGAAGCGTCGGTAGACTTTAAATAGACACATGCACCATATGCATAACCTGATGCATCGCAAACGAATGTAATTCTATCCTTATGAAATCGCATAATATATAACGAGGAATTTTTATTGAAAATGTGTGTAAAGTGTTTAAGTTTGCTTGTATGCGCTTCCACTCGTTCACAAGATTGTTTGGAACGGGTTGATCCCATTCTAACTTCAACGTCCATAATCGCTGTATTAATAATTTTGAAAGTACAGTGGAAGGCGAAACTAGTCCTAACGGATCAAAAATTTTAAAAGTATGTGAAATAATCTGACGTTTAGTACAGGATTCACTCGGTATTGTTGGAATTTGACAAGAAAAATGTAAATTATCGCCTTTTGGATCCCAGCCTAAGCCTAGTGTGCTAGTAGAATTGCTAAGGCTAAGATTATCTTCTAAATTAATAATTGAGTTTTTAAAAATAGTTGGTAAATTAGATCGAAATTTGCGTAAATTAAAACAGCCTGAATGTAAAATCGTTTGAACTGAATTAAAAATGTATGAAAGCTCTTCTTCACTATTTGCACCGGTAATTAAATCATCGCAATAAAAGTCACGCTGAATTATTGTTTTTAAATTGTCATTATTGCACTCTTCTCCCAGCTGATAAAGACACCTAGTGCTAAGAAAACTAGCACTGGCGAACCCATACGTGACCGTATTCAACCTTAGTGTTCTAAGGGGTTGAAACTCATCTTCCCTCCATAAAATCTGCTGAAGACTTCGATCCTTGTCATGAACATTGATTTGACGATACATTTTCTCAATATCGCCCGTGAGAACATATTTGTATAATCGAAATCTTAATAATATGGAGAAAAGTGAGTCTTGAATCGTGGGCCCTGTCAGCTGGATATCGTTTATTGAAACCCCTGATGTGGTTGGCGCTGAAGCGTCAAAGACAACGCGTAGTTTAGTTGATTCGCTGTTCTCCTTAAGAACAGCGTGATGACATAGAAAATGACCGGATGCCGACGTATTGTCCGATAGCTCCGAACAGTGTCCTAAATCTAAGTACTCCTTTATAAAACACGAGTACGCTTGTTTTAATTCAGGATTTTTTCTAAACCGCTTCTCGAGATTAAGGAACCGTTTCTTTGCGAGATCGTATGAATTACCTAAGATATCTGGTGAATCCTTGAGAGGCAGACTAACACAAAACCTACCAGATTCTAAACGGACAGTGTGAGTCATAAAGTGCTGCTCACAAGCCTTCTCACTATCACTTAATAAAGGTCTTTGAGGCAACTCTTCGAGCTCCCAAAACCTACTCATTTGGTCATGTAACCGTTTGTTTAAAGATAGCTTTGACATAAAATTGCAATTAATTGAATTTGAATCAGAGTTTAATAAAATAGGACCGGAAACTATCCAGCCGAACTGTGAACTGCGTAAAAATGGTTTATTTACACCTAGAGATTTTTGTTCCTTTCCTATAATCTCCCAAAATAAATCGGCACCTAGAAATTGGGATCAGCTAATTTGATATGTGGAGGCAAATTAAATTGTCTGTAGTCTATGTAAGACTTAGGTAGATTTCCCGTTAGCTCGGGCATAATAAAACATGTGAGAAAAACATTATAATCACTTTGCAGTGAATTAAATTTTACGAGACACCTTTCATTGATATGATTACTGGCTACGTTCCCTATGCCTACAATATTAAGGTTCGTGGGTATGGATTCCAACCCTAATCTATTTTTTAATGATTGAGTTAAAAAGCTAGACTGACTGCCACTGTCTAACAGGGCACGTATAGTTTCAGTCTTCGAATTTACTGGATTCATGACTTCGATCATGACTGTCGACAACATGACGTGCGTAAAAGGTTGTCTAGAAAAATTGACGCTAAGTTCGTCTTGTGCAGTCTGAGAAGATGAATTTTTGTTTGAATGTGACGGCAAAGAATCGTTACTATGTTTATGTAATAATGTATTGTGACGTCCCTTGCATTCGCGACATGATCCTGAGGTACACTGACTATTATGGCCGGAACGGAGACAATTTATACAAAGTTTAAGTTTGAAGGCTTCGGCTACTCTTAACTCAGGCGTTTTCGCTAAAAATGAAGGGCAATTATAAATGAAATGGTTACCCTTGCAACAGACACAATGAGAACGATTTTTATTTGTTTGATTAAAACCTAAATTGGAAGTGCACGAAAACGATTTTTGATGTTTCGCAACCTTAAAATGATTATTGCTATTGCCAGACGATGACATACTAGTAGAAATGTGCTTGTTATGCTTAAACGATTCTAATACATCAGCACGGTCCTTGATAAACTTATGAAATTGTTCTAAGGTAGGCATATCACTTAGAATATTGCGATGCTCCTCCCACTTCATACTAGTGTGGTTATCGAACTTTGAACTAACTAAATGTATGATTAGCGTATCCCACTGATCTGTGGGCTGACCTAAGCTTGCTAACGCACGTAAATTTTTACTAACGTGATCAATCAATGATCGTAATGACTGCTCGGATTCCCTACCTAACGGCTCAATGTTGAACAAGGCATTGAGGTGATTATTTATTAACTGTCTCTTATTGTCGTACCGCTCGCACAGTAAACTCCACGCCTTGTTGTAGTTTAATTCCGAAACTTCCAAGTTAGAAATGACACGAGCGGCCTCACCCTCTAAATATGAGTTCAAATAATAAAACTTATAAATAGGTAGGATCTTTTCGTTGTAATGTATAAGAGATTTAAAAGTATTACGAAACTCGAGCCAGCGGAAATAGGTTCCATCAAATTTCGCAATTTGTATTAATGGTAATTGAAAACCTATGCCATGCGTTTCGCGCCAACATTGAGAATACCTGCTTTCTTCGTCATCTAAATTTTGCGTAGATTCAGAATAACGCGTAATGATATTTGAGCAATCGATATGCTACCATCGATGTCATTCTCAATCTCCTCGCGAATATCCAGCTCAGCTTCTAAAACATCACCGTTCGAAGTTTCGATCTGACCTTGCACGTCGTTAAACTCGCTCGATAAACATTCGAACTTACTTAGCTTGATCTTTATTTCGTTTAATTGAATCACGTCTAAACTAGACAAATTGTTTAATTTTTGTATGTAGTTTTAAACTTAGTGACGCGTCCTTTTATACTACTGCGTTTTAAAATTAATTCTTTTAAAGTAGACATTTTAATGCAAACAAAAGAAACAAACGTAAGTATTAATGAGAATCAATGAATGGAACAGCTGATCTATTCAAACGCGACAAACACTTCACTCGAGTAGGTAATAAAGTTTTTTACATACGCTCCTCCTTTGTTTAGCGATAAGCTAATTGCATCGGACACCTGCAGAGACAGACCGGTTCTCAGTCCTCAGCGTGGCAGTAACGCGCACGGTCAACACTTTCGTACGCTGAAAACGTCGGCAATATATGGTTAAAATAATTTGCCTTAAAATGAATGATGAAATGGGATGCGTATGAAAATATGAAGTGCTTTAAGTTTAGGTTGCGAATTATGGCAGTGTAATTTACAGAAGTATCAGGAAATAAATTGAAATTCGTTTAAAATAATAAATAAAAAGTGCGTTTAATGCGTTAGAATCTAACGTTAGCTGTCAGCTGTGTAGCAATAGTGATGCAATTGAAGTTATAGTTAAGTTGAATTATATTACAATGACTTGGCAAATTTGAAATTTAACGGTTACAACTAACCTTTTGAATTTACGTGATATGAGCTAGTACACTTGGTGGATAGCTATAAAAACAGTGTGGTATGATAATGGTGATAATAGATAGATGGATGATGGTGATGGATGGATGATGATGATGAACGGAGAATTTTGAGGGAATATGGACACTTATCTGATTTGGCCCTGCTTCGGCAGCGTTGATAGGTACTGCCGGCTGGTGCTTGCAAATCTTCTTAATGTTGCTTGAGCGTCAAGCCGTGTGCTGCGATGCTGTTGCGAATCGGCGATGGCTTCAGACGCGATTCCGTTGGATTGAAATATTTCTTGCTTAAGGTCCTGTCACGGTCGCCAATTTTTTATGTTCGGTATTTAGCTAGGTTAAAGAAAACTTCCTTTGGTTTGCTAAATACTTTTACTTGAGATGTTGCTAAGACAAGAAATAGTAGCGGAATGAATATTCAAATTTGAATGTAAAAGAAGAACGATTGTTCATAGACAAAAGATTACAAATTATATAGATAACTGTAAGTAACATAGACAATATGTCCTATAAAATAAATGTAGTGCAGGTCCACACGTAGGCGCCAACAATAATAAAAGGCTTAGTGATGTGCAAAAGTTGCATTATTTGAAGTCATGTGTGGCTGGTGAAGCGAAAAATACTATTAAAAACTTTCAAGTGATCGAGAAGAATTACAGTGTAGCTTATGAGACTTTAAGAAATAGATATTCACATAAAAGACTTATTGTAGATGCTATTTTGAAAAAAATATTTGGTATCAAAAAAATAAATACTCAATCTGCAAATCATTTAAAATATTTAGTTGATAGTATACAAGAATGTTTAAGTGGTTTACAAAATTTAAATATATCTTTTATTAATTGGGATCCGATATTAATATTTTTAATTTCTCAGAAATTAGATTTAGAGACTCACAAAGAATGGGAGAAATTTGTAAGTACTGAATACCAAAAGGAATTACCTTCATTTAAAAGTTTTATTAATTTTCTAGAATCTAATATTCAAACATTAGTTTTATTAACGCAACCATCCACTATACGCCCCACTCGAGAACGTTCTTTTCATGCCAACGCTGTGCAAAATATAACTTGTAGTCTTTGTAATAAAAATCACTATTTGTATACTTGTAAGGATTTTGGAAAGTTAGATACTATCAAAAGAAGGGAGTTCGTTAAAGATAATAGACTATGTTATAATTGCTTATCATCAAATCATTCGGTCAATAATTGTAAACAAAAGAGTTTTTGTAGAATTTGTGGTAAACGACATCACTTTTACATCAAAATAATTATAATATGGAGGACAGGAGGGAGAAGACCGGACAATCGGAGAATAATTCAACCGGGCTATCTTCTTTGCATTCAAAAGTAGAAGGTGAGGATAATGATTTACCAAACATTTCAGTAATGTCACACCTATCGTCGGGACCCAAAATGGCGCTCTTGGCAACTGCACTCGTTCCAGTTAGGAACTGTTTGGGGGAAAAAATAATATTAAGGGCTTTAGTAGATCCTGGATCAGAGGCATCATTTATCAGTGAAAGAGCAGTTCAATCATTACGACTCAAAAAAACTGCGACCAATGGTACGGTGACAGGTGTAGGGTCAACCACAACTACAGTCAGTCACGTGGTACAGTTGGAGTTATTATCACGATACGATTTGGAATTCAGGCTCCCTGTACATGCATATGTTTTATCATCACACGTAACGACTAAATTACCGTATCAATCAATCAAGCCAAGGTCACATTGGTCACATTTGGAAGGTCTCAACTTGGCTGATCCCCAGTACTATACTGCTAGTAAAATAGATATACTACTTGGGGTTGAAGTGTACACGGAAATTGTTAAAAACAATTTAATCAAGGGCAAAATAGGATCACCGTCAGCACAGGAAACCAGTTTAGGTTGGATTTTGTTTGGAAAAATTTATGATAACAAAACTCAAAGTACAATCATAGTCATGAATAATAAAATCGAAGTAGAGGTAGATAATATGTTAAGAAATTTATGGTGTATTGATGAATCAAGAAGAAGGGAATTTACGGCAACTGAAAAGAAGTGTGAAGAGATTTATTTAACTAATTATACTAGATCACCAGATGGGAGATATATTGTTAAGTTGCCTTTGATAGAATCAGCAGATCAAATAGGAGAAACAAAGGCTGAAGCTCTTAGAAGATTACAGCTATTAGAAAGAAGATTAGAAAAAAAACCACAACTTAAAGAAGACTACAGAAGAATTATCGAGGAATATTTGTTATTAAACCATATGGAAAGAGTTCCAGAAGAAGAAAGAAATAGAAAGGCAATATATTTACCTCATCATGCAGTCATTAAAGAAGAAAGCAAAACTACAAAAATAAGAATCGTTTTTGACGCTTCTTGTAAAAGCTCAAATGGGAAATCATTAAACGATATACTCATGATAGGACCGCAATTACAAGAAGATCTCAGAAATCTAGTCATGAGGTGGCGCTTAAAACCAATATGCTTCGTGACTGATATACAAAAAATGTACAGAATGATATTAGTAAAGAAAGAAGATGCAGATTTACAGAGGATTTTATGGAGAAATAATATAGAAGAAGATGTAGAAGAATACCGTCTATTGAGAGTCACGTTTGGTACGGCTTCAGCGCCTTACTTAGCTGTTAAAACATTAATGCAACTAGCAGAAGATGAAGGTAAAGAATATCCCGAGGCAGCTAGAACGATCAAAGAAGATTTCTATGTAGATGATTGCATGAGTGGTGGTTTTACAATTGAAGAAGCTATAGAAGTAAGTAAAGGGCTTGTGAACATATTAAGTAAAGGTGGATTTACATTACAAAAATGAGCATCGAACAATCAAGAATTTTTAGATATCATAAGACCAAAAGAAGAAAGTCTGAAGAATGATAAAGATGAATGTATAATAAAAACTTTAGGTTTAACGTGGAACATGGTAACCGATTCCTTTCAGTATCAATTTAGATTGCCACAACAACCAGAGCTTATCACTAAGAGAACAATCCTCGCGGATATACAGCGACTATTTGATCCCCTTGGGTGGTTGGGTGCAGCGATTGTTCCAGCTAAGATCCTAATACAGAAACTTTGGATCGAAAGACTAGGATGGGATGAATATGTTGGAGATATACTTAAAGAAGAATGGTTAAAAATAAGAACAGAATTTGGTAATTTAAGTAAGGTAAGGGTCCAAAGATGGATCAAGACAGAAAGGAAGGAATTAGATAATATCACTCTTCACGGTTTTTGCGATGCTTCAAATAAGGCTTATTGCGCTGTTGTATATTATAGAGTGGAAAGTAATAATAAAATTAAAACCGGTATCATAGCATCCAAAACCAGAGTAGCACCTGTGAAACCGATTTCAATTCCACGACTTGAGCTTTGCGGAGCGGTATTATTGGCAAGACTTTTAACTCAAGTCAGGGAAGCGATGCGGTTACCGCAAGATAAAGTTTGCGCATGGACGGATTCATCAGTTGTTCTGTCATGGCTTTGTGGAGATCCTCTAAGGTGGAAGGTTTTTGTAAGTAACCGTGTAGTAGAAATATTGGATAATTTAAGTAATTCTCAATAGTTTCATGTACAATCGTCTTCGAATCCAGCTGATATTGGTTCGAGAGGTCTTGTATTTTCTGAATTAATTAAAAATAAACTGTGGTGGAAAGGGCCAAATTGGCTAAGAGAAAAGAAAATACATTTTGCTAAATTGAATATTATACCTACGGATTTAGAAAGAAAGAAAATACACATAAATTTAAAAATTGAAGAAAATGAGAATATAACAATATTTGAAGATTTTGATTCTTTAGATGAACTTTTAAGAGTATTGGTATATTGTAGAAGGTTTTTAAATTATAGAAGAAATAAGAGTAATACAGATAAGATTATAACGTTAAAGGAGTTAGAAGAATCTATAAATACATGTATCATCATATCTCAGAAAAAATATTTTAAAGAAGAAATAGACAGACTAAGTACTAAGAAATATGTAAGGAAAATTAGTAGACTGAAAACGTTAAATCCTTATCTGGATAAATGCAATGTCGTCAGGGTGGGCGGCAGATTACAAAATTCAGATCTAAGTGATGAATCAAAGCATCCTATTATACTTGATAGCAAATGCCGCTTGGCTTACTTAATCATCGCAGATGCTCATAAGAAGACAATGCACGGCGGAATTCAATTGATGCTTTGCTATATCAGGTCTAAATACTGGATTCTGGGTATAAAGAACGCAGTAAAGGCATTTATATACAGATGTATCATTTGCACAAGGCAGAAGGCTGCATCAAGGACTCAAATTATGGGAAATTTACCTAAAGAGCGCATTACTCCTGCGCGTCCGTTCCTACATACCGGAGTTGACTTTGCCGGTCCCTTGCAAGTCTTAATGTCAAAGGGTAGAGGAGCAAAGTCAAATAAGGCCTACATCGCTATATTTATTTGCATGGCCACGAAAGCCATTCATTTAGAATTGGTGGGTGACTTATCATCTGAGTCTTTTATTGGAGCGTTCCGCAGATTTGTAGCTCGAAGAGGAAGGTGCACTCATATTTGGAGTGATCAAGGACGTAACTTCGTTGGAGCCAATAAACAGCTAATAGAAGCCTTCAAGGAAGCTAGGCTTGAATTACCAACTAACTTGTATGACATTTTGGCTTCTGAGGGAACACAGTGGCATTTTATCCCGCCATACAGCCCAAATTTTGGAGGCCTATGGGAGGCCGGCGTCAAGTCGGTAAAATATCACTTAAGACGCATCTTGAACTCCAGACTTACTTTTGAAGAAATGACAACTACGCTCTGTCAAATTGAGGCTTGTTTGAATTCAAGGCCATTAACACCAATTGATACCACGGATACTGATTTCAAAATACTCACACCAGGGCATTTTTTAATCGGCGAAGCACCTGTCACAATACCAGGTCCAGATCTACGACATTGCAATTTAAGTAATTTATCGCGATGGCAATATGCACAAAGATTGGTTAGAGACTTTTGGCATAAGTGGCAGGCTGAGTATTTATCTAGGCTACAAGAACGTCCCAAATGGCTCAAACCCATAAAAGAGTTTGAAATGGGCGATATTGTTCTACTGAAGGATGAACAATTACCTCCAGGTAAATGGTCATTAGGGCGTGTGGTTGCTAAACATCCTGGACTTGATAATATCACCAGAGTGTATAGTATTAAAAGTGGTAGTGATGTAATAAAGAGATCGGTGTCAAAAATTTGTTATTTACCTATAGAATCTAAGTAGGTACATAGGTTTATTTTATTTTATAAAATCCACATATGCTTATTATCTAGTTTAGAACTTTCTCACTTTTTAGAGTTTTGCTAAGATGTTTTATCAAAAAGAAAGCTTCCATTAAAATTTACTTAGATAATTGAAATGTTAAATCTATAAGGTTTTATAGTAAGGTTGTGAAATGCTTGCATGAAATTGTTTCTTTAGTAAAATGATTAAATTAACTTTTATTGTATAAATTTTGAAAAGCTTAAGATAAGGAAGAAATTAATTTTGTAAGTACATTAAGTAACTTAAAGGACTATTGTCCTTTGGTGGGCGGCATGTTCGGTCTATTCAAATAAAAATGTATTGCATAAAAATCAGTCGTAATAAAGCAGTGCAGAAGTACGGGTGTGTTTTACTTAATCTAATATTTTAAAAACACATACAGTCCATTTTAAGCTTTATAGCTATCAATATATATATATATATATATATATATATATATATATATATATATATATATATATATATATATATATATATATATATATATATATATATATATATATATATATATATATATATATATATATATATATATATATATATATATATATATATATATATATATATATATATATATATATATATATATATATATATATATATATATATATATATATATATATATATATATATATATATATATATATATATATATATATATATATATATATATATATATATATATATATATATATATATATATATTGTATATAGTATATAATGAATATGATGAACTGCGTTCTGCTACCAAAAAATATATATTGAATAGTGGGTAGGGTTCAGCAATTGTGGAAGCGTGCTGAGGGGTAGCTTATTTATTAATTATTTACCTTATAGTCGGTCTTAGGATAATAGAAATTGTACAGTACCTTATCTTCATAATTCACAACACAAACACTGATTGTTCACGGCCGCCATGGAATGTTTCACATTAGTCTTCTTCACTTAGGGTTACTTGCACTATTATCTTTTGTAGGTTTGTCTTTGTCAGGTTCAATATCAAGAGGGAATACACAAAAGGGAAATCAAATAAGGCTGAGGGAAAATCACACCGCTAATTAATATATCGATTCAGGAAGGACGTGCGCTCACGTCGGCCGTCTCACGTGCCCCTTTTTTTACTTCTCGACAACTACTACTCTGACCGCTCGCGCGGGGTGTTCGCACAAGACTCCAAACTAGTCGGGGTTGCCATATATGAACAAACATAGCCCCCGCTCTAAACATCTAATGTTTACGAGAAAATGGGAGTAGCTAACTAATAAGTAGACGAATTAATTTGGTTAAGGCTCTCTTTAGGATACCTGTCGATGTCTTAATATCGACCACACGCACAACGCTATCTTTACCAGGATAAATTTGGGAAATGCGACCACGTCGCCACTGTAAAGGGGGTAAATTATCATCTTTTATGAGGACTAGTTCGCCTACTGTTGGAGGATTCACTGGATCAGTCCACTTCTGCCTAGTCTGCAGAGTGTATAGGTACTCTAACTGCCACCGCGACCAAAAATGTTGAGTTATCTGTTGCACTACTTGATAACGGGTTAAACGATTAATTTTACATTGTTATAGGGATACTCCGGCAAAGCACTAAGAGGTTGGCCAATCAAAAAATAACAAGGCGTCAAACTTCTAGATCGTTAGGGTCATTAGATAAGGGACATAACGGCCGGGAATTTAATACCGCTTCAATTTTAGCAAAAATTGTAGTTAATTCCTCGAATGTTAAAGGAGTTTCATAAACGACCACCGACTCTGATGATTCCTTCTTTGTCAAGAAAGAGTGAGAGTCGTCTTAGGGAAGACCGCAAGGAAACGCTACGCGCTAACGCGATAAGGATACAGATAGCTCAACGGGTAAGTTTCGGGGTTTTATTTATAAATCTCACCATCGTTATCTAAGGTCTAATAATGGTTTGAGGGGTCTCTTCAACCTTCCAGAATTTCTCGATGAGAGAGGTAAGGATACTCCAGTCATGGGGGGCTCTAATTCACCATAATCGGCAGCGACTGGACCGCAAACAATATAACCAAAAATTGTAGATAAAGCAGTAAGGCCGTTAAAGTTAAATATTTTATCTTGCAATAAAAGCGCGCCGAACACGTCAGCACCCAATAGTACATCTATCGGGCCAGGCTCACTATAGGTAGGGTCAGCAAGGGAAAAATCACTATTAGGAAAAAACACAGACTCAGGGAACTCAAACTCAGGATGCATACCGGCAATCACATCTATAACCATAGCAGAGGTTGACAACTCAGGGAAGGAATTATACAAAGGTTTAAAACACAGGGAAATAGAACCACGGGAAACCACTAAAGGACCCTGCCACGTACAGGGGCACAGGAGGGGGAGATGGTCAAATTGAGGTAATTAACAACAAGATCGGTTGTAATGAGGCAACCCTGGGCACCGGTGTCACATAAGGCACGCGCTTCAATAAAATAGCCACTAGCAGTTTTAACGTGTAATTTAACAGTAGGCAATAATATAAGGGAATCGGGTGAGATATTAAGGCAAGGGGAAGGGGGAGTAATACAAGTATCTAGCTATGTGGGTCTATCTTCTCTATTATAGGAATTATCACGATATCTTATATTATTTTCAACCTGTCTAGGTTGGGGCAGAGCATTTTCTCTGGGGGGAGAAGCTCTCTGGGAATGTCGTTGGGGGGAGCGCTGGAGTTGCGAAGGGGAATATTTCTTATGCTGGCCCCCGCCCATATGGGGACCGCGGGTAGAAGAAGGACAGGTACGCGGATAATTGCGTTTATTAAATTTGGAATTATAATTATACTTGCGATTGGATGAGGTGGGATACATTGGGTTACGGGAATCATTAAAACATAGCATAGTGTGATGGGATGAGCGACCGCAGGTTGAACATTTGTAGTCCCGCTTGCACATAAGAATTGAATGTTTGTCCAAACACCTATAACATAACCGGGAATGTTTTACAAATCCCGATCTTTCTCTAGGATTCATAGCTCTAAATTCGGGACATTCACGGAGGTAATGGGAAGAGGAAGCACACAGGTAACATTTTTTACTATTATTTATTACAGGTAACATTTTTTGTCTATTATTTAATATAGGGGAGGGAGGAGCCGCAAAGTAAGTATGTTTAGGTACAGTACTTTTAAATTTCGTCAGGTTAGAATCTACAAGGGAGGTGTTGCCAACGTTGTCATGGTGACGACATTCGTCTTCCAAAAAGGTAGTAAGATTTTTAAAGGTAGGTAATTCATCAGCGTCACCGCCATAACAACGCTCAAAACGGGATTTCAAATCAGAGGGAAGCTTAGTCAAACATATATGTACTAACATATAAGACCATGAGGAGACGGGTAACTCTAAACGCTCTAAACAGCGATAGGCAGTTAACAAGGGGTTTAAGAAGGCCGCGCGCAAACCTGTAAATTTATTCGAAATCTCCGGCAGGGTAAGTATCTGGGTTATGTAGGTATCAGCAAGAACCCGTGTATTGTGATACCGCTGTCTCAACAACTCACGAGCAACTTCATAGTTGCCTTCTTCAATTTTTAAATGTAGCAACAACCGCTTAGGTTCATCTGCTAAGGATCCAACCAAGTACTGTAATTTCATTGTGAGGGTTAAATGGTGTTGGGAATCTACTACACTGTCAAACTGGTCAATAAAACTTATCCAGGAGTCAGGACGTCCATCAAACTTAGGGATAGGTAAATCAGGTAATCTATTATAAGGAGTTCGCTCAGTAATATTTTTACTACTCATTCTTACGGGTGTACTGGCCATGACAGGATCAACTACGGGAGCAGGTGGGCACAACTCTAACTGACGCACCCGGAGGTCGTCTATTTTCTTATTTACTAAACGTACTTCTTTTTTACATAACTAATTTCTTGGTAATCGATAGCCGGATCTAACCCACCCAGGAGCACTGAGGACGCGTTTACAAATAAATTACAATGAGAATCTAAATCCTTGAACCTAACTAATAATCTAGGTACTTCAGAAGTGCCAAGAAGTTCCGAGGTATCGGCAATCCAATCGGAAACAAAGCGTACCACACCTATATTTTTTCTATATTCTGCGCTTTCTGTATATAAGGAACATTTTACTGTTTCATCGTGAGTAGCCATTTTAAATTATCAAGTAAACTAATAACTGAACTAAAATATTAAAAATTAATAAACGCGTGATAAACAATGAACCCACTACCAACGGGCGAGATCAGAAATCAAGTAAACAAATAACTCAACTAAAATATTAAAAAAAATAATAAACTCGTAATAAACAATGAACCCACTACCCACGGGCGAAATCAGAAATCAAGTAAACTAATAACTCAACTAAAATATTAAAAAAATAATAAACTCGTAATAAACAATGAATCCACAACAACTGGCGAGATAAGAAACCAGTTACGCGTCGAGTCGGCAATCTACTTATATCGCAATACAACAAAATAATATGATATACAATATGATTACAATTAAGGCTTAAGCTTCATTTAAATAAAAATAAAAAAAAAAGGGTAACAATAAAAGTGTAGGGATAATATTTTAAAGTAAGTTAGTTTTTTAAGGAAATTATATTAAAATATTTTAACTAACTTCAATTATAATTTAAAACGGGATAGGTAATAACGTATAGGCGTAATATTATAAAATATATGTAACCATATTATGTGTATTTATTATATTTTGTATTTAATATATAAAATTATATTCAATATTTATTTATATATTTTACACATTATACATTCACCCTACACAATTATATATTCAATATTATATGTATAAAAATTTCATATAACATTATTTTTTAAACAACTCGATGCGCACACGTTTTAAAAGGTTAGGAAATCAAATTATATTGTAATTATGCGTTAGGTACCAAATTAAGAGCCAAAATACCAAAACGGGAGAATAACACTGTAATCAAAGGGACTCAGGGGCATGAAACTACGCTATAATCAGGGGACTCAGAGGGATTAAACCACGCTATAATTAAAGGGGCCCAGAGGGATGAAAAACCACGCTCTGATCAGGGGGACTCAGAGGGATTAAACCACGCTCTGATTAAGGGGGCCCAGAGGGATGAAAACTACGCTATAATTAAGGGGGCCCAGAGGGATGAAAACCACGCTCTGCTACCAGAAATGTATAGTATTTAATGAATATGATGAACTGCGTTCTGCTACCAAAAAATATATATTGAATAGTGGGTAGGGTTCAGCCATTGTGGAAGCGTGCTGAGGGGTAGCTTATTTATTAATTATTTACCTTATAGTCGGTCTTAGGATAATAGAAATTGTACAGTACCTTATCTTCATAATTCACAACACAAACACTGATTGTTCACGGCCGCCATGGAATGTTTCACATTAGTCTTCTTCACTTAGGGTTACTTGCACTATTATCTTTTGTAGGTTTGTCTTTGTCAGGTTCAATATCAAGAGGGAATACACAAAAGGGAAATCAAATAAGGCTGAGGGAAAATCACACCGCTAATTAATATATCGATTCAGGAAGGACGTGCGCTCGCGTCGGCCGTCTCACGTGCCCCTTTTTTTACTTCTCGACAACTACTACTAACTACTACTGACCGCTCGCGCGGGGTGTTCGCACAAGACTCCAAACTAGTCAGGGTTGCCATATATGAACAAACATATATATATATATATATATATATATATATATATATATATATATATATATATATATATATATATATATATATATATATATATATATATATATATATATATATATATATATATATATATATATACATATATACATATATATATATGTTTGTTCATATATGGCAACCCTGACTAGTTTGGAGTCTTGTGCGAACACCCCGCGCGAGCGGTCAGTAGTAGTTAGTAGTAGTTGTCGAGAAGTAAAAAAAGGGGCACGTGAGACGGCCGACGCGAGCGCACGTCCTTCCTGAATCGATATATTAATTAGCGGTGTGATTTTCCCTCAGCCTTATTTGATTTCCCTTTTGTGTATTCCCTCTTGATATTGAACCTGACAAAGACAAACCTACAAAAGATAATAGTGCAAGTAACCCTAAGTGAAGAAGACTAATGTGAAACATTCCATGGCGGCCGTGAACAATCAGTGTTTGTGTTGTAAATTATGAAGATAAGGTACTGTACAATTTCTATTATCCTAAGACCGACTATAAGGTAAATAATTAATAAATAAGCTACCCCTCAGCACGCTTCCACAATTGCTGAACCCTACCCACTATTCAATATATATTTTTTGGTAGCAGAACGCAGTTCATCATATTCATTAAATACTATACATTTCTGGTAGCAGAGCGTGGTTTTCATCCCTCTGGGCCCCCTTAATTATAGCGTAGTTTTCATCCCTCTGGGCCCCCTTAATCAGAGCGTGGTTTAATCCCTCTGAGTCCCCCTGATCAGAGCGTGGTTTTTCATCCCTCTGGGCCCCCTTAATTATAGCGTGGTTTAATCCCTCTGAGTCCCCTGATTATAGCGTAGTTTCATGCCCCTGAGTCCCTTTGATTACAGTGTTATTCTCCCGTTTTGGTATTTTGGCTCTTAATTTGGTACCTAACGCATAATTACAATATAATTTGATTTCCTAACCTTTTAAAACGTGTTCGCATCGAGTTGTTTAAAAAATAATGTTATATGAAATTTTTATACATATAATATTGAATATATAATTGTGTAGGGTGAATGTATAATGTGTAAAATATATAAATAAATATTGAATATAATTTTATATATTAAATACAAAATATAATAAATACACATAATATGGTTACATATATTTTATAATATTACGCCTATACGTTATTACCTATCCCGTTTTAAATTATAATTGAAGTTAGTTAAAATATTTTAATATAATTTCCTTAAAAAACTAACTTACTTTAAAATATTATCCCTACACTTTTATTGTTACCCTTTTTTTTTTTTCTTATTTTTATTTAAATGAAGCTTAAGCCTTAATTGTAATCATATTGTATATCATATTATTTTGTTGTATTGCGATATAAGTAGATTGCCGACTCGACGCGTAACTGGTTTCTTATCTCGCCAGTTGTTGTGGATTCATTGTTTATTACGAGTTTATTATTTTTTTAATATTTTAGTTGAGTTATTAGTTTACTTGATTTCTGATTTCGCCCGTGGGTAGTGGGTTCATTGTTTATTACGAGTTTATTATTTTTTTAATATTTTAGTTGAGTTATTTGTTTACTTGATTTCTGATCTCGCCCGTTGGTAGTGGGTTCATTGTTTATCACGCGTTTATTAATTTTTAATATTTTAGTTCAGTTATTAGTTTACTTGATAATTTAAAATGGCTACTCATGATGAAACAGTAAAATGTTCCTTATATACAGAAAGCGCAGAATATAGAAAAAATATAGGTGTGGTACGCTTTGTTTCCGATTGGATTGCCGATACCTCGGAACTTCTTGGCACTTCTGAAGTACCTAGATTATTAGTTAGGTTCAAGGATTTAGATTCTCATTGTAATTTATTTGTAAACGCGTCCTCAGTGCTCCTGGGTAGGTTAGACCCGGCTATCGATTACCAAGAAATTAGTTATGTAAAAAAAGAAGTGCGTTTAGTAAATAAGAAAATAGACGACCTCCGGGTGCGTCAGTTAGAGTTGTGCCCACCTGCTCCCGTAGTTGATCCTGTCATGGCCAGTACACCCGTAAGAATGAGTAGTAAAAATATTACTGAGCGAACTCCTTATAATAGATTACCTGATTTACCTATCCCTAAGTTTGACGGACGTCCTGACTCCTGGATAAGTTTTATTGACCAGTTTGACAGTGTAGTAGATTCCCAACACCATTTAACCCCCATAATGAAATTACAGTACTTGGTTGGATCCTTAGCAGATGAACCTAAGCGGTTGTTGCTACATTTAAAAATTGAAGAAGGCAACTATGAAGTTGCTCGTGAGTTGTTGAAACAGCGGTATCACAATACACGGGTTCTTGCTGATACCTACATAACCCAGATACTTACCCTGCCGGAGATTTCGAATAAATTTACAGGTTTGCGCGCGGCCTTCTTAAACCCCTTGTTAACTGCCTATCGCTGTTTAGAGCGTTTAGAGTTACCCGTCTCCTCATGGTCTTATATGTTAGTACATATATGTTTGACTAAGCTTCCCTCTGATTTGAAATCCCGTTTTGAGCGTTGTTATGGCGGTGACGCTGATGAATTACCTACCTTTAAAAATCTTACTACCTTTTTGGAAGACGAATGTCGTCACCATGACAACGTTGGCAACACCTCCCTTGTAGATTCTAACCTGACGAAATTTAAAAGTACTGTACCTAAACATACTTACTATATATATATATATATATATATATATATATATATATATATATATATATATATATATATATATATATATATATATATATATATATATATATATATATATATATATATATATATATATATATATATATATATATATATATATATATATATATATATATATATATATATATATATATATATATATATATATATATATATATATATATATATATATATATATATATATATATATATATATATATATATATATATATATATATATATATATATATATATATATATATATATATATATATATATATATATATATATATATATATATATATATATATATATATATATATTATTTTTTTGATATTTTATTTTATTGTACAAGACTCTTTTTTTTGAGGGTAGGAGTAAAAGTAATAACATCTGTTCGAAACAGCTGATTTATTAAATTCAATAATAAATAGTTTTTTTTAGTGTTTTTTACAAACATATGTATATGTAATTAACATTACCCACCAACAAGAAGAATCCTATATAATTTCACTGATTTACTTTGAATTTCTTTATTTTTGAAAACATGGAATCAATCAAGGAGTCAATGACAGCACTAACTGAGTTATTCACAAGCAAAATGAGTGAGTTTCAACAGGATTTACACAAGACTGCATCACCAGTCTCAACATCACCGTTAGCATCAGAATTTCACCAATTTAAAAGCCTTATTCTCTCCCTCTTGAACACCTTGCAACGCCAAGTTGAGTTCCTGGCAACTAACATTGATAGGCAAGAGATGAGAAGAAGACAAAAGTGTCTTTTGTTTCACGGTGTACCAGAACAGAAATCTGAAGACTTGAAAACAAGCATCACTGGGCTGATAGGTAAACATTTAGTGCTACCTAACTTTTCTTCCTCATGTATTAAAACCTCATATCGGCTAGGTAAATCTTCTGATAAGCCTAGGCCTATTGTGGTTAAATTTTCTGATATTTCTACACGAGACACAGTTTGGCAAACTGATGGGCAGTGAAATTACTCAGTCAGAATTCCTTACCAAGGACCGTCATGATGCCTTTCTTGAAGCAAGGCAGCGTTTTGGAATTAGCAAGTGTTGGTCTCGAAATGGATGGATTCACATCATAGGTCCTGATGGAGCCCGGCATCGCATCGAAACAAAGGCTGAAGTAATTTCTCTTTCGAATATCAATATTAAGTCTCCTGTTGTTCAAAACAATGTAAAAACAACAGGAAAGGTTATGGTGCCGCGTGCCAAACGAGTGGTAAAGAAATAATATAAATTATCTTGTATTTCCTTCCCAGTAGTAGTTTAACCATAGTTTTTTAGTTATTGTCCTTTGATTTTATTTTTGGTGTCACAATATTAATAGCACTACTTAGTACTTAGTATTTGTCACTAATTCACTTCCTAAAAGCCCTTTTGTTTATTTACTTTATAATTTTAGTACTAGTTACTGCTTAAATATTTATTTTGATTATTAATTTATCAATCATACTTGTCAAACTGTTTAATGTCAAGTTCGATGCGTTAGTATTGTGGCACAGATTATAAATTATCACTCCAATAGTAAGATAGTATACCTACTTTTGGTGTCTTGTTTATTATTTTAATTTTATCTTGCTTGTTAGTATTTTTTTGTGTGGTTTTACTTTCTTTTATTTAATTAATTTATTTGAAATTTTCCTTTTTGTTCATGTTTTTATTTTTATTAATCTTGTAAGTGATTTTACTTTTGTTATTTGTTTTTGATTTCTTTCTTGCAACTGGCGGGTATGTTGTATAGTTTTAGTTTTTATTTTTATTATTATTATTTTTTTTTATTGTAGTTAGAATTGTTTTTATATATATTTAATATTTATTTTATATATATTTAATATTTATTTTGATCTATATTTAACATTTATATTTATTTGCTTATTATATTATATTGTATTATATTACATATATTGTGTAAATTATTTATATATTTATAAAAATTGTTTACACATATTTCATAGTAGTATACTCATAAATGGATCTTAACGATAATAGTGACAATTCCTTTCTTTCCTTATCTTCTATGTCCGAAGGCATTGACAGCAATGAAAGTTTCCATAGCATTCCATCGCTTAATGAAAATCTTAATTCTTACTTCTCGGATGTCCCGAAAAATTTTAACATAGTCCATATTAACGCTCAGATTATTCCAGCACATTATCCTGATTTGTTGTCATCTTTCAATAGTAAAAACTTGCATGCTATTTTAGTCTCTGAGTCATGGCTAAGGCCTTGCTTACAGTCAACCTCTTACTCATTACCAGGGTTTCAATTGATTAGGAATGATCGAATGGGACGAGTTGGCGGTGGTGTAGCAATTTACCTGCGTGCTCACATTCCTTTTACAATTGTGAATACATCACAGTCACTGGACAGTGCATGTGCTGAACATTTATTCATTGAAGTCATTTTAAACCACTGTAAACTACTTCTTGGAGTTTTTTACAGTCCCAATCTTACTGTTGATTATTTCGCGTTATTTGAAGCCCTGGTGGATCAACTTATGCCATCTTATGAGCATACTTTGATCATGGGTGACTTTAACACCTGCTTACTTAAAAGAGACTATCGAGCTTCCCGTCTGCAATCTGTAGTAAATTCTGCCAATTTAAGTGTGTTACCTTTAGCACCAACTCATCACTTTCCAAATTCTAATCCTTCACTTCTTGATCTAATTATAGTATCTTCCACTGATCATGTTGCGAAACATGGTCAGTGTCTTGCACTGGCATTCTCTTATCATAATCTCATTTATGTATCTTATAAAGTTAGACCTCCAAAAGCTAAATCAAGAATCCTTCTCCTGCGCAATTTTGGAGGTATGGATTTGGAACGTTTACGTGAAGATGCCAATAAAATTGATTGGTCTATCATTGACGAAGCGAATACTGTTGACGAGCAAGTAAATATTTTCAATTCCTTTTTAATCAAGCTCTACGATACTCATGCTCCAGTACGTCCGGTTAGAATGAAACATCTACCTGCTCCATGGCTTACGGAAGATATTAAAAAACTTCAAATCAAGAAAAATAATGCTAAGTCTAAATATATCTCTGACTCAAGTGACACTAATAGAGAAAAATATGTGAGAGCACGAAATCGTTGCAACAGGGTCTGTAGGGATAGTCAACGACGCCATATCTATAAATCAATAGTTGATGAAGATGATCCAGCAAAAGTCTGGAAATTTCTTAAATCATTCGGAGTTGGTAAAACTAAGCATGTTGTCCACACCAAAAATTTAGATCTCAATTCTCTTAATCGATATTTCTCTTTTTCTAGTACAATTGATAGTACAAATAAATTAGACACTTTAAATCATCTTTCTACTTTACCGACTCCCGAAGTCCTTCCTTTTAAGTTTAATCAATTCACTGTAAGTGATTGTATATAGTATATAATGAATATAATGAACTGCGTTCTGCTACCAAAAAATGTATATTGTAGGGGGTAGGGTTATGCCGCAATTGTGGAAGCGTGCTGAGGGGTAGCTTATTTATTAATTATGTACCTTATAGTCGGTCTTAGGATAATAGAAATTGTACAGTACCTTATCTTCATAATTCACAACACAAACACTGATTGTTCACGGCCACCATGGAATGTTTCACATTAGTCTTCTTCACTTAGGGTTACTTGCACTATTATCTTTGTAGGTTTGTCTTTGTCAGGTTCAATATCAAGAGGGAATACACAAAAGGGAAATCAAATAAGGCTGAGGGAAAATCACACCGCTAATTAATATATCGATTCAGGAAGGACGTGCGCTCGCGTCGGCCGTCTCACGTGCCCCTTTTTTTACTTCTCGACAACTACTACTAACTACTACTGACCGCTCGCGCGGGGTGTTCGCACAAGACTCTAAACTAGTCGGGGTTGCCATATAAAAACAAACATAGCCCCCGCCCTAAACATCTAATGTTTACGAGAAAATGGGAGTAGCTAACTAATAGGTAGACGAACTAATTTGGTTAAGGCTCTCTTTAGGATACCTGTCGATGTCTTAACATCGACCACACGCACAACGCTATCTTTACCAGGATAAATTTGGGAAATGCGACCACGTCGCCACTGTAAAGGGGGTAAATTATCATCTTTTATGAGGACTAGCTCGCCTACTGTTGGAGGATTCACTGGATCAGTCCACTTCTGCCTAGTCTGCAGAGTGTATAGGTACTCTAACTGCCACCGCGACCAAAAATGTTGAGTTATTTGTTGCACTACTTGAAAACGGGTTAAACGATTAATTTTTACATTTTTATAAGGATACTCCGGCAAAGCACTAAGAGGTTGGCCAATCAAAAAATGACCAGGCGTCAAAACTTCTAGATCGTTAGGGTCATTAGATAAGGGACATAACGGCCGGGAATTTAATACTGCTTCAATTTTAGCAAAAATCGTGGTTAATTCCTCGAACGTTAAAGGAGTTTCGTAAACGACCACCGACTCTGATGATTCCTTCTTTGTCAAGAAAGAGTGAGAGTCGTCTTAGGGAAGACCGCAAGGAAATGCTACGCGCTAACGCGATAAGGATACAGATAGCTCAACGGGTAAGTTTCGGGTTTTATTTATAAATCTCACCATCGTTATCTAAGGGGTAAGCAATCATGGTTTGAGGGGTCTCTTCAACCTTCCAGAATTTCTCGATGAGACAGGATAAGGATATTCCAGTCATGGGGGGCTCTAATTCACCATAATCGGCAGCGACTGGACCGCAAACAATAGAACCAATAATTGTAGATAAAGCAGTAAGGCCGTTAAAGTTAAATATTTTATCTGGTAATAAAAGCGCGCCGAACACGTCAGCACCCAATAGTATATCTATCGGGCCAGGCTTATTATAGGTAGGGTCAGCAAGGGAAAAATCACTATTAGGAAAAAACACAGACTCAGGGAACTCAAACTCAGGATGCGTACCGGCAATCACATCTATAACTATAGCAGAGGTTGACACCTCAGGGAAGGAATTATACAAAGGTTTAAAACACAGGGAAATAGAACCACGGGAAACCACTAAAAGAATATTACCTATGCCACGTACAGGGGCACAGGAGGGGGAGATGGTCAAATTGAGGTAATTAACAACAAGATCGGTTGTAATGAGGCAACCCTGGGCACCGGTATCACATAAGGCACGCGCTTCAATATAATAACCACTAGCAGTTTTAACGTGTAATTTAACAGTAGGCAATAATATAAAGGAATTGGGTGAGATATTCAGGCAAGGGGAAGGGGGAGTAATACAAGTATCTAGCTATGTGGGTCTATCTTCTCTATTATAGGAATTATCACGATATCTTATATTATTTTCAACCTGTCTAGGTTGGGGCGGAGCATTTTCTCTGGGGGGAGAAGCTCTCTGGGAATGTCGTTGGGGGGAGCGCTGGAGTTGCGAAGGGGAATATTTCTTATGCTGGCCCCCGCCCATATGGGGACCGCGGGTAGAAGCAGAACAGGTACGCGGATAATTGCGTTTATTAAATTTGGAATTATAATTATACTTGCGATTAGATGAGGTGGGATACATTGGGTTACGGGAATCATTAAAACATAGCATAGTGTGATGGGATGAGCGACCGCAGGTTGAACATTTGTAGTCCCGCTTGCACATAAGAATTGGATGTTTGTCTAAACACCTATAACATAACCGGGAATGTTTTACAAATCCCGATCTTTCTCTAGGATTCATAGCTCTAAATTCGGGACATTCACGGAGGTAATGGGAAGAGGAAGCACACAGGTAACATTTTTTACTATTATTTATTACAGGTAACATTTTTTGTCTATTATTTAATATAGGGGAGGGAGGAGCCGCAAAGTAAGTATGTTTAGGTACAGTACTTTTAAATTTCGTCAGGTTAGAATCTACAAGGGATGTGTTGCCAACGTTGTCATGGTGACGACATTCGTCTTCCAAAAAGGTAGTAAGATTTTTAAAGGTAGGTAATTCATCAGCGTCACCGCCATAACAACGCTCAAAACGGGATTTCAAATCAGAGGGAAGCTTAGTCAAACATATATGTACTAACATATAAGACCATGAGGAGACGGGTAACTCTAAACGTTCTAAACAGCGATAGGCAGTTAACAAGGGGTTCAAAAAGGCCGCGCGCAAACCTGTAAATTTATTCGAAATCTCCGGCAGGGTAAGTATCTGGGTTATGTAGGTATCAGCAAGAACCCGTGTATTGTGATACCGCTGTTTCAACAACTCACGAGCAACTTCATAGTTGCCTTCTTCAATTTTTAAATGTAGCAACAACCGCTTAGGTTCATCTGCTAAGGATCCAACCAAGTACTGTAATTTCATTGTGGGGGTTAAATGGTGTTGGGAATCTACTACACTGTCAAACTGATCAATAAAACTTATCCAGGAGTCAGGACGTCCATCAAACTTAGGGATAGGTAAATCAGGTAATCTATTATAAGGAGTTCGCTCAGTAATATTTTTATTACTCATTCTTACGGGTGTACTGGCCAGGACAGGATCAACTACGGGAGCAGGTGGGCACAACTCTAACTGACGCACCCGGAGATCGTCTATTTTCTTATTTACTAAACGCACTTCTTTTTTTACATAACTAATTTCTTGGTAATCGATAGCCGGGTCTAACCCACCCAGGAGCACTGAGGACACGTTTACAAATAAATTACAATGAGAATCTAAATCCTTGAACCTAACTAATAATCTAGGTATATCAGAAGTGCCAAGAAGTTCCGAGGTATCGGCAATCCAATCGGAAACAAAGCGTACCACACCTATATTTTTTCTATATTCTGCGCTTTCCGTATATAAGGAACATTTTACTGTTTCATCATGAGTAGCCATTTTAAATTATCAAGTAAACTAATAACTCAACTAAAATATTAAAAATTAATAAACGCGTAATAAACAATGAACCCACTACCAACGGGCGAGATCAGAAATCAAGTAAACAAATAACTCAACTAAAATATTAAAAAATTAAACACGTAATAAACAATGAACCCACTAGCAACGGGCGATATCAGAAATCAAGTAAACTAATAACTCAACTAAAATATTAAAAAAAATAATAAACTCGTAATAAACAATGAATCCACAACAACTGGCGAGATAAGAAACCAGTTACGCGTCGAGTCAGCGATCTACTTATATCGCAATACAACAAAATAATATGATATACAATATGATTACAATTAAGGCTTAAGCTTCATTTAAATAAAAATAAAAAAAAAAAAAAAAAAGGGTAACAATAAAAGTGTAGGGATAATATTTTAAAGTAAGTTAGTTTTTTAAGGAAATTATATTAAAATATTTTAACTAACTTCAATTATAATTTAAAACGGGATAGGTAATAACGTATAGGCGTAATATTATAAAATATATGTAACCATATTATGTGTACTTATTATATTTTATATTTAATATATAAAATTATATTCAATATTTATTTATATATTTTACACATTATACATTCACCCTACACAATTATATATTCAATATTATATGTATAAAAATTTCATATAATATTATTTTTTAAACAACTCGATGCGAACACGTTTTAAAAGGTTAGGAAATCAAATTATATTGTAATTATGCGTTAGGTACCAAATTAAGAGCCAAAATACCAAAACGGGAGAATAACACTGTAATCAAAGGGACTCAGGGGCATGAAACTACGCTATAATCAGGGGGACTCAGAGGGATTAAACCACGCTCTGCTACCAGAAAATGTATATAGTATATAATGAATATAATGAACTGCGTTCTGCTACCAAAAAATGTATATTGTAGGGGGTAGGGTTATGCCGCAATTGTGGAAGCGTGCTGAGGGGTAGCTTATTTATTAATTATGTCCTTATAGTCGGTCTTAGGATAATAGAAATTGTACAGTACCTTATCTTCATAATTCACAACACAAACACTGATTGTTCACGGCCGCCATGGAATGTTTCACATTAGTCTTCTTCACTTAGGGTTACTTGCACTATTATCTTTGTAGGTTTGTCTTTGTCAGGTTCAATATCAAGAGGGAATACACAAAAGGGAAATCAAATAAGGCTGAGGGAAAATCACACCGCTAATTAATATATCGATTCAGGAAGGACGTGCGCTCGCGTCGGCCGTCTCACGTGCCCCTTTTTTTACTTCTCGACAACTACTACTAACTACTACTGACCGCTCGCGCGGAGTGTTCGCACAAGACTCTAAACTAGTCGGGGTTGCCATATATGAACAAACAGTGATGTTAAAAGAAATATTATGGCTATTAAAACGGATGCAGTCGGTGCTGATTGCATTAGTCGTAAAATGATCATTCCTTTATTAGACCTATTAGCTCCAATAATCACAACTATCCTTAATCGTTCCATACTCCATGGTGATTTCCCGTCTATCTGGAAAGATGCTCAAATTATTCCCTTACCCAAAAAATGTAACCCTACTTCCTTTTCTGATTATCGTCCTATTTCCATTCTTCCATTACTATCAAAAGTGCTTGAACGTCTTGTTCACAAAAAACTAAACGTATTTTTATTAAAACATAACTTTTTAAATCCTTTGCAGTCTGGCTTTCGATTTGGTCATAGTACGACTACTGCATTAGTCAAAATCACCGATGACATCCGTCGGGGTATGGAAAATCAGAGAGTTACAGTGTTGACGTTGTTAGACTTCAGTAACGCCTTCAACACTGTTGATTTAGATATACATCTTGCTATACTAATTTCTTTTAATATATCTCCTGAGGTGGTTGATTGGTTTCGTTCTTACTTGTTCGGACGCCGTCAGCGCATTAAAATAGAAGATTCTTTTTCTGAATGGTCACTTACCTGTGCTGGCGTCCCTCAAGGTGGCGTGTTGTCTCCTCTTCTATTTTCAATATTTATTAATTCAATTTGTCAAAAAATCACTTCTCTCTACCACCTGTATGCTGACGATTTACAAATTTACTCACAAGGTTCTCTCGCTGAACTACCAGTAACTATCAAAAAAATAAACAAGGACCTTGAGACAATTTCAACTTGGTGCAAATATTTTGGGTTAACGATAAATCCTTTATAAACAAAAGCAATTATAATCGGCAGTCCCAAATTATTGGCGAAAATTGATAAATCGCAAATGACACCTTTAGTGATCAATGGATCCTGTATTCCATTTACCGAATCGGTAAGAAATTTAGGTGTCATTATGGATCAGCATTTGTCTTGGGAATCACAAGTGGGAGAGGTAAGTAGAAAAATTTATGCTGCATCGTCGAGCCTGCGTAGGCTACGTTATTTCCTACCACTACCCACCAAAATTGTGTTGGCTAACTCACTCCTATTACCAATTCTAGATTATGCTGATATTTGTTATCTTGACATTAAGGAGGAGCTATTGAATAAACTTGAGCGGCTTCAAAATCTTTGCATTAGGTTCGTATTCGGTATACGTAAATATGAACATATCTCCGAGTTTCGAAATAAGCTTAAGTGGCTCCCTATTCGCCTTCGCAGGAATACTCACATACTTCATCTTCTCTATTCAGTGCTGTTTAATCCTTCTCCTCCCCCATATTTGAAGGAACAGTTTAAGTTCCTTCATGACACCCACTCCCGTTCCTTACGTTCCGATAATAACTTACTACTTGAAATTCCTCTTCACTCTTCCTCTTTTTACTCCAATTCCTTTACTGTAAAAGCTGCCAAACTATGGAATACTATTCCTATTAAGATCAGGCGTGCTAAGAGTTTACACATTTTTAAAAAGAGGCTTAAAAATCATTTTTTAAGCCTGTAATATTGTATTTTTTTAATTC
>JAZFAU010000839.1:0-41117 GCA_037178615.1 Dione vanillae
TCCCTCGCCACCCGCCGAGCGGGAAAAGGCGGGAAAAAAAAAAAACCGCACCGATCGGCGGGGGAATTTTTTTTAAAAAGAAATTTGAATCCATTTTCAACAGGCCGCCGGGCAAATTTTTTTTGGGGGTTTTTTTTTTTTTTTACTTTTGGCAACAAAAAAAAAAGCAAAGAGAAAGCAAAAATGGGAAAGAGGGAAAGGAGGAAGGGAACAAAGGCCCCCAACGCCCGCGCACGGAAAAAATTTTTAAATTAAGGACAATCTTTAAAATATAGACCGAAAATTACAAATTTTAAAAATTTGTATTTTCAGGCTTGAATGCATGACGGCGTATTTCCTTACAATGAAGAGGGATAAAATTTCGCATCAAAACAAACCGCTTTTTTTAAGGGCATTACCATCCTTTGCTCTGCCTATGAAAAGACGCTTCCGCATTTGTGCAATAAAATGACCAACAGCACTAAAAACAATTATTTTTTATTGTGAATTTTGATTTTTTTTAAATTGTTAATGATTCAAAGAACAAAATAAAAACAAAAAATAGGGAGAGATAATAACTGAAAGGAAAAAATATACTTGAATAAACCTTTTCAAAATTATGGTGGCTGATTTTAACTGTATAAAAGTAAAAGTTTAAGCTTTGGTTTAAACCAAAGCTTAAACTTTTACTTTTATACAAATTTATTGTTAGCAATAAATTTGCTTAAAACTTGTTTTAAATATCTCTATAATTTATCCGACAGATATCAACACAAGTAGCCCTGATAGTATTAAAACACTATATTTTACATATAAGTAAAGACTCGATTTAAATTTATACTTTATAGTTAGAAAATGTAAGCTTTAATCGAGTTCTTTTAGTACTTTACAAGAGAGAGTAACATTCTTATCACGCGTTGTATTCGCACCCTAGGCACGGGCCAATTTACATTTTCTTCAATTTAGTCGACACCGACTGGAATTTCTTATTGATTCACTTAATCAGAAGCATCGTGCTGTTTAGGAGACAAACGTTTATATTACAATGAATCCGTTGCATACAATTTTGCGAAATATTAGTGTATATATAATACATTATAATACAACACATTTTTTTTTTTAAATGTTTCCAATAAAATGTAATATTTTAATAATTTAAACTTTTTAAACTTTTGCTTTATCCTGCGCATTGCAGAGTAGGCTGAGGAAATCGTAGGAACCGTAGGAACCTATCGTTAAAACTCCGTCCTCCATATTCTGCCTTTCGAGGCTTTACGTTGGGTGACAGAACTCAACATGTGTTGAACATGTGTATAAAAACTATAAGAACATGGTGACGTAATTAAACCTCTAAATCCTAATTTAATAGAACCAATCATGAAGCTAAATAAGCAATATTATTGACAACAACTTATGTGTATTTATAATATGAACAGTACATCCGGTTTTGGTTAAAACATTTTAACTATCGACAGATTACTTAAAAGATATAAATATCTTAAAAGATATCGAAAGATAGATTAGATATAGTAGATTACCTAATAATGGCATCTCTATCAATAATTAATACAATTGTTCTAAAGGGCTTGGTAATTTGGAGTTATTTGAGCAAACGGTTCAAAGCCCCTATATTACTTTACTATTGATTTAGTCATAAAACTGCGTTTGTTTTATCATGCTCCATAACTTTTTACGAATAAATACGCAATTTGGCCGCATTTATTGGTCGTTATCTGTTATTAGTTACCTGTCTAGGTGCGGCATAGCTTTAACAAATTATGGTTTGGATGTTTACCTTTAGAACAAATTGTTAAAGAAATGCATCAGTTCTTATTATTTAGTACACATAAATATACTGGTATCAATATTTTTAGGTTTTAGTTTGTTGAAAATAGAAATCTACCGAATTTCGAACCTGCACGTCTCGGAAACGGTCCAAGTGTTTTGATTAAGCCATACACTATCACTAAGCTACGAGAAAATTCTTATAGACAAATTATTTAAATACTTTTAACACAAATACTTCCATTTTTTACGACATGTTTTTTACAGCACTTTCCGTTAAATGGTACTTCGGATTTTGTCCTTTTTATTTAATTTTATTCATTTGCAATATTTTTGTAAAACTTTTACCGACATTAATGTTCAATAGTATTGGAACATGGCATGTGAAGCGTGAACTTGCTATTTACGGATACAGCAAGTGTGTAAACGCTTCTATCGCTTTAAAAATATATACATTATATACTTTTTGTACTTACTGCTATGTAATTTTATAAGGTTGCTGTATTAACAAGCTTTTATAATAGGCTTCAGATAGTTATTTGATTTACACTTTATAAGCCAGTGTGAAATAGAAAAATATTAATGGACTAAATGTACGTAATTAGTAACATTATTTCTTATTTTTGTTTCAGATACATAAAGAGTTATTCAAAACTTACATTACCTACCTATATACCTATGATAATTCTTCCTGTATTCGTCAAACGTTTCTCTTTTCACATTACTTTTCACGTTAAGCAGGCGGCTACATGGATTTTCTAGTTTAACGTCAGATGCTACCTTATATTTGACTAATAATGTAGTTACCAGTATACACAAAAAACTTATATTGAACAAATCATATTATTTTATTCCAAAAACTAGCCTAATCAAGCCTTATCATTTTATTATGATTTATATCGCAATTGCATTTTTTCGTCTAATCTTTGAAAATAATTTGATTATTTTAAAAGAAATAAGCAAACAAATAATGATATTATATAAGAAATTGTTAAGTCAATTTCCCTTTTATATAATGTATATACTCTGTGACTTTGTATTACGTCGGAGCGAAGTGCCATAGAGATGTATTGGCTTGCATCAATTGGTAAAGACAATACTGTCAGCCCAATGACACTTATATATAATGGCTTTGCTTTCGTGCCAAAATTGTTTTAGACATTTCACGAATATTTCATAAGTATATATCGGTACAAATTAATTTATTAAAGGTTTATCATATTGAAAATAATGAATTTTGATATGATTGTCAATATGAAATAATTATTTATTATTTTTATAGTGTAATAAAACCTATTTGTAATGTAATTTTTTACGATATTATTTTCAAATGTTGAACAATGAAATGTTGAAGAAATGTTTGTTGCTACATTTAATCATATAAAAAGGATTTGATTACAAAAATCAAAGTTCTTATGATCTCTTCTTATTTTTTATTGAGAGTTTCTTAAGATTTCTTTTGTACTATCTGTCGTACTAGAATAAACCAATTGATATTACTGTGTTATTTTATTGTGAAAAATTGACTCTGAAGAACGAAGCTCTGTCGTAGCGTCGACATATACTTATGGGATCCGATATTAATTATAATAAATTTATAAGATTAAGTCAACACTCTTATCCTACCTAAAAGGTTAACTTTAGATTAACCCTGTAAGTATTCGCATATCTAAAAAATGAACCAATATGGATGTGTCTACCCCAACATAAAAGTAATAAAATTCAAATATATACTCTTCAAAGTAACCTAATTTTGAATGTTCGTAATTATTATTAATTCTTTATATTCAAAAATTAAGTCTAAAAATTACATAACACTACATATACGAGTATTAGACCTATCGCGTTTTAGGGAGAGAAGCTGAGATTAGCGTCTATGACTTGCAACTCTGTTATTAAAATTAGTGTAAAGGTGGTAAGTATTTTTATACAAATATACGGTGAGCTACACTTTTGACGACTCCAAGCTAATTATTATATAGTGTTATGGTTCCTAAAAATCTGCGTAAATATTTGTTTAAATAACTTGTATTTTTGTGTTATATAGTGCATAAAAATGGTTCAAAATATCTTCGTACATTGTCACTTATAAATGAACTGTAAAAAGACATCAAATAATATTTTTATATATTTTATTTTGTTTTTAGTTTTACAATTGATCTTAGTGTGTTACTACTACTATTTCATCTTAGAAAAGAATATATAGGTTATAACTTAGACGTAAATGGGTTATAAAGAAATTACATCAATTATTAATGTTTTATTATACTTATTAACAAACACACACACACACATATATATATATATATATATATATATATATATATATATATATATATATATATATATATTATATATATATATTATATATATATATATATATATATATATACTATATATATATATATATATATATATATATATATATATATATATATATATATATATATATATATATATGATAAATAATTAAACTATTATTTCTAACTTGTTAATTTTTGTTATAGTTCATTCATGTAGCAATTTTTATATACACATATTTTAGTCTTAGTCTTTGTTTGCTCTTCCTTATTGATGAGGTGTTAACTTTAAAAATAGATATTATAATTCGTTCTGTTTTCGTTTACTGTTAAAGCTAGGTCTAAATATATTGAAACAGTAATTGAAAAAAATAATGAAATATTCAAAAAAATATGATATACACCTATTATCGTAACCAGGTGTCAATATGATTTTTTTTTTTTAAAAAGTCCTGGATTCATGATCCATTCATGATGATATATTAAAGATTACTACAATACTACATAAAGACATCATCGATACATTTATTCCCTTTTATATCAAAAATTATCGGTTAAAGTTAATATATAATTTTGTGGTATGTCATATCATGAACTTTGTCCATATTGACAAAAGTGAATCCGTTCGGTTAAATGGTTTGGGCTTGAGCTTTTACCTGATTTATGACCTCACGTCAAAAAAAATGAATATTACGTGGGCGGGAACGTGTGTATTTTCAATTTTATCAGATTATTTTCTATTTTAAGGTTAGGAAATATAAGTACCAACTAATTTTATTAAAAAGTATCCGCTGAAAAGGAGCAAATTAAACATTGTGGTCTATTTTTATACAGTTATTAACTAACACATTTGAGATAAGAAAAGGCTAATGGTTTAAAGAAGTGACGCCTGGTGAACTAATGCCATTATCTAATAGAGATTTCAATAAATTTAGGTATAACGTAATTTGTCGTCCATATGTCACAAGTTTTTTTCATAAATTAAATTCTTCGTACACTCATTGAAAAAAAAGAATAAAAAAGTAATAGACCTTTCGCTTTCCACCTACCACCTACTGACCTAACTAACTATGAGCGACGACCGTGAAGAAAAAAAATTTCCCTGTGATCTGAGAAGCATAAGTAGAGGTATACCCAACAGACGCTTTGGCTTTCGAAAAGAAATCTTTCATAATGTTTCATTAAGAAAAGTGATATAAATCCCATTATAACAGGCTTTATAATTGAATATTTCTACAAATTTATGAAACATTTATAATGGTTTCTCACAACCGCGTACAAAATGAATCCCTTTTCATATTAAATTCGGTGACATAATCACGTCTAGACTACAACTCTTACGACTGAAGGTTTTACTATTATCTTTTAGCTAAAAATACACAGTAGTAATTGTTGGAACATGATCTACACAATATGTATATTGTAACGAAATTTAAATTTAATTCTTCTAGTTAGAGTCTTTAAGTTAAGTTATTTGAAATACTGATTTTTAATGAATATTTAAATTCTCCCTTCTATATGATGTTATCAGAAAAAGATCTAACAGTAAAATGTTTTAAATTAATCAACAAAATATAAATATGAATTAACTTAAACGAATCTAAATAAAAAACACTGTGTATGTATGTGTGTGTGCGTATATATGTGTGTGCATGTGAGTGTTATGCGCCTACATTCGTATAATGTAAAATATAAGTAGTATTTACTAGAGCGCCTCTACCTCCACCTTAAAGCTCGGCAACCCACTTGTAACACCTTTAGTGATACACATAGCCGTGGGCGTTGGTGATCACTTACCATCAGGTGCCCTGATTCCATAAAAAAAAATCTTGAGCGGGGAAATGGTATTCTCCCAATCCTAAGGAGAATCAAACCCAAAACCATCACGTTTACTCTAAAATGCTACCCGACTACGCCACTCTGGCACTCTCATTGATTACTTATTATAATTAATAGCTATACTTAATTATATCCTTTAAGGACTAATATATGTATATAATTACACGGTACAGGAAAGGGGTATCTAGTTACGTAATTATGATATTGAGTGAATCGGTAAAGTACCCGAAATATGAAGTTATTTTAAGCTACGTATGTGTAATATATTCATGTCTTCATATGACGTAGCAAGTAAGCAAAGTATAAATATGAGTAAAACTTTAAAACATAATATTTAAGTTAAAGTTACATTCTTTCAATTTTATTGTAGTTGAGTAGCCCGTTTACGCTTCACCGCTTAAGTAAGCGATATTGCGTTCATTTTGAAACTTTATACGACATCATATTACAAGTCCTCGATGCTCTCGAACATACTCTTATATAATATACATATATTGCACGAATCTTTCTTTCAAATCACTCTGCTTATACATAAAAAATGTTAATAAAATTAATTTTGTTCTTTCATGAAATGCGTAAAATATTTTAATACATTATGTAAATTTATTTGTATTTTAAACTATTTCATATGTTTAGGCCAGCTAATAAGATAAAACGAATTAAGATAAACAGTATAAAAACTCTCTCCTCTTGAATTTATACGACACTAACTTTATGTCGTATAAATTCAAGTTCAAATTAGATTATCTTAACAACATTTTATTTTACATTTCCATATCCACTACACCACTTAGTCCGTTACGTAATTTTGATCATACTACTTATTTCTCAGTAGAGGATATACCATATAAGGTGTGTCTACCTTGAAAGATGGTTGCCAAATTTTAAAAACTTAAATTTAAATGCGACTGGGCACGTACACAAGAGGTATTCACAATAAAAACATTGGGTCAAAATAACATCGAACAGCGATATATCTGTTTACACATAGCAACCCAAACCATATGGCAAGAAAAGAATAGGCAACCTTCCATTTGTATATCATATATATAGACTAAGTATTTACCGTTAGGGAAAAATGTTTTGGTCAAACTCAACGGTTAATTAAAAAAAAATCAATTTTCAATTATATATAGCCTGATCATGATCCCGCATACTGCACAATAGGGAGAGGGAACCGCAGGAACCATATGAACCTAGTGTTAAGACACTGCGTTGCGTATAGTCTTTAATTATTCCGTCCCCGTTTTACGCCTTTTTCGAGGCATTGCGTGTTGAGTGGCGGAACCCCTAGCTTTGCCTAGTTTCCGATGAAAATGGAAATAGAAAAAATCATCTTCCCCGAGTGGGAATCTAACCCTCAAGCCGTCGCGTTTACAGGCAGACGCTTACGCCTCTGCGCCACGACGGTCCTCTTGTCAGGCAACCCATGTTCTTTTTTTGTATCCGTTAAATAAATCGGTATTATATCGGATCTTAGACCATTTAAAATATGGGGTATTAAAAAAATTAAAATATCTTTGCTATATGTCGTTATATTTTATTAATTTGTATTTAATTATTAACTACTTTATTTTAAAATTAGAATCGGTTACAAAAATATATCCCAACAAATTATCTGAAAAGGGGAACAAATATTAAGTACATAGATCAGGTTAAAGAATAAATAATGTACAATAAAGGTTTTGCTTACAGAAAATAATTTCATCATCTTTTTTTATATTTGGTTCTTTTTCATTATATAAGAGAAATATTTTTGTTACCAATAGTGTTTACTATCCAGCGCCTATAGAGCACGATAATATTTCTTTGAAAATAATATATTTTTCAATATCAAGTATTATTCTTATTATTTCAAGATTAAATGAAGAGGGCCCAAATTTCATTATGTCGTTATTTTACAATCAAAACAAAAGCTAGTGCTGCATACTATAATATTTTTAGTCATGCTGAAGCTAACCAAAATATTTAAATATATATCTTGTTTGTTCATATATGGCATCCCCGACTACTTTAGAGTCTTGTGCGAACACCCCGCGCGAGCGGTCAGTCAGTAGTAGTGGTCGAGAGGTAGTAAAGGGGGCACGTGAGACGGCCGACGCGAGCGCACGTCCTTCCTGAATCTAATATTAATTAGCGGTGTGATTTTCCCTCAGCCTTATTTGATTTCCCTTTTGTGTATTCCCTCTTGATATTGAACCTGACAAAGACAAAACCTACAAAAGATAATAGTGCAAGTAATCCTAAGTGAAGAAAACTAATGTGAAACATTCCACGTGGACAATCAGTGTTTGTGTTGTGAATTATGAAGATAAGGTACTGTACAATTTCTATTATCCTAAAACCGACTATAAGGTAAATAATTAATAAATAACCTCCACTTCAGCACGCTTCCACAATTGCTGACCCCTACCCACTATTCAATATACATTTTTGGTAGCAGAACGCAGTTTATTATATTCATTAAATACTACTATATACATTTTCTGGTAGCAGAGCGTGGTTTCACTATATACTATATACATTTCTGGTAGCAGAGCGTGGTTCATTATATTCATTAAATACTACTAAATACATTTTCTGGTAGCAGAGCGTGGTTTTCATCCCTCTGGGCCCCCTTAATTAAAGCGTAGTTTTCATCCCTCTGGGCCCCCTTAATTATAGCGTGGTTTTCATCCCTCTGGGCCCCCCTTAATTATAGCGTGGTTTTCATCCCTCTGGGCCCCCTTAATTATAGCGTGGTTTTCATCCCTCTGGGCCCCCTTAATCATAGCGTAGTTTTCATCCCTCTGGGCCCCCTTAATTATAGCGTAGTTTAATCCCTCTGAGTCCCCCTGATTATAGCGTAGTTTCATGCCCCTGAGTCCCTTTGATTACAGTGTTATTCTCCCGTTTTGGTATTTTGGCTCTTAATTTGGTACCTAACGCATAATTACAATATAATTTGATTTCCTAACCTTTTAAAACGTGTTCGCATCGAGTTGTTTAAAAAATAATGTTATATGAAATTTTTATACATATAATATTGAATATATAATTGTGTAGGGTGAATGCATAATGTGTAAAATATATAAATAAATATTGAATATAATTTTATATATTAAATATAAAATATAATAAATACACATAATATGGTTACATATATTTTATAATATTACGCCTATACGTTATTACCTATCCCGTTTTAAATTATAATTGAAGTTAGTTAAAATATTTTAATATAATTTCCTTAAAAAACTTACTTTAAAATATTATCCCTACACTTTTGTTGTCACCCTTTTTTTTATTTTTATTTAAATGAACGACGCGTCCCTGAACTTGACCGTAACTGGTTTCTTATCTCGCCAGCTGTTGTGGATTCATTGTTTATTACGAGTTTATTATTTTTTCAATATTTTAGTTGAGTTATTTGTTTAGTTGATTTCTGATCTCGCCCGTTGGTAGTGGGTTCATTGTTTATTACGAGTTTATTATTTTTTTAATATTTTAGTTGAGTTATTTGTTTACTTGATTTCTGATCTCGCCCGGTGGTAGTGGGTTCATTGTTTATTACGCGTTTATTAATTTTTAATATTTTAGTTCAGTTATTAGTTTACTTGATAATTTAAAATGGCTACTCATGATGAAACAGTAAAATGTTCCTTATATACGGAAAGCGCAGAATATAGAAAAAATATAGGTGTGGTACGCTTTGTTTCCGATTGGATTGCCGATACCTCGGAACTTCTTGGCACTTCTGAAATACCTAGATTATTAGTTAGGTTCAAGGATTTAGATTCTCATTGTAATTTATTTGTAAACGCGTCCTCAGTGCTCCTGGGTGGGTTAGACCCGGCTATCGATTCCCAAGAACTTAATTATATAAAAAAAGAAGTGCGTTTAGTATATAAGAAGATAGACGACCTCCGGGTGCGTCAATTAGAGTTGTGCCCACCTGCTCCCGTAGTTGATCCCGTCATGGCCGGTACACCCGTGGGAGTGAGTAATAAAAATATTACTGAGCGAACTACTTATAATAGATTACCTGATTTACCTATCCCTAAGTTTGATGGACGTCCTGACTCCTGGATAAGTTTTATTGATCAGTTTGACAGTGTAGTAGATTCCCAACACCATTTAACCCCCACAATGAAATTACAGTACTTGGTTGGATCCTTGGCAGATGAACCTAAGCGGTTGTTGCTACATTTAAAAATTGAAGAAGGCAATTATGAAGTTGCTCGTGAGTTGTTGAAACAGCGGTATCACAATACACGGGTTCTTGCTGATACCTACATAACCCAAATACTTACCCTGCCGGAGATTTCGAATAAATTTACAGGTTTGCGCGCGGCCTTTTTGAACCCCTTGTTAACTGCCTATCGCTGTTTAGAGCGTTTAGAGTTACCCGTCTCCTCATGGTCTTATATGTTAGTACATATATGTTTGACTAAGCTTCCCTCTGATTTGAAATCCCGTTTTGAGCGTTGTTATGGCGGTGACGCTGATGAGTTACCTACCTTTGAAAATCTTATTACCTTTTTGGAAGACGAATGTCGTCACCATGACAACGTTGGCAACACCTCCCTTGTAGATTCTAACCTGACGAAATTTAAAAGTACTGTACCTAAACATACTTACCTTGCAGCTCCTCCTTCCCCTATGTTAAATAATAGTAAAAAATGTTACCTGTGTGCTTCCTCTTCCCATTACCTCCGTGAATGTCCCGAATTTAGAGCTATGAATCCTAGAGAAAGATCGGGATTTGTAAAACATTCCCGGTTATGTTATAGGTGTTTGGACAAACATTCAATTCTTATGTGCAAGCGGGACTATAAATGTTCAACCTGCGGTCGCTCATCCCATCACACTATGCTATGTTTTAATGATTCCCGTAACCCAATGTATCCCACCTCATCCAATCGCAATTATAATTGTAATTCCAAATTTAATAAACGCAATTATCCGCGTACCTGTCCTTCTTCTACCCGCGGTCCCCATATGGGCGGGGGCCAGCATAAGAAATATTCCCCTTCGCAACTCCAGCGCTCCCCCCAACGACATTCCCAGAGAGCTTCTCCCCCCAGAGAAAATGCTCCGCCCCAACCTAGACAGGTTGAAAATAATAGACAGGTTGAAAATATTATAAGATATCGTGATAATTCCTATCATAGAGAAGATAGACCCACATAGCTAGATACTTGTATTACTCCCCCTTCCCCTTGCCTTAATATCTCACCCAATTCCCTTATATTATTGCCTACTGTTAAATTACACGTTAAAACTGCTAGTGGCTATTTTATTGAAGCGCGTGCCTTATGTGATACCGGTGCCCAGGGTTGCCTCATTACAACCGATCTTGTTGTTAATTACCTCAATTTGACCATCTCCCCCTCCTGTGCCCCTGTACGTGGCATAGGTAATATTCCTTTAGTGGTTTCCCGTGGTTCTATTTCCCTGTGTTTTAAACCTTTGTATAATTCCTTCCCTGAGGTGTCAACCTCTGCTATGGTTATAGATGTGATTGCCGGTACGCATCCTGAGTTTGAGTTCCCTGAGTCTGTGTTTTTTCCTAATAGTGATTTTTCCCTTGCTGACCCTACCTATAATAAGCCTGGCCCGATAGATATACTATTGGGTGCTGACGTATTCGGCGCGCTTTTATTACAAGATAAAATATTTAACTTTAACGGCCGTACTGCTTTATCTACAATTTTTGGTTATATTGTTTGCGGTCCAGTCGCTGCCGATTATGGTGAATTAGAGCCCCCCATGACTGGAATATCCTTATCCCGTCTCATCGAGAGATTCTGGAAGGTCGAAGAGACCCCTCAAACCATGATTGCTTACCCCTTAGATAACGATGGTGAGATCTATAAATAAAACCCGAAACTTACCCGTTGAGTTATCTGTATCCTTATCGCGTTAGCGCGTAGCGTTTCCTTGCGGTCTTCCCTAAGACGACTCTCACTCTTTCTTGACAAAAAAGGAATCATCAGAGTCGGTGGTCGTTTATGAAACTCCTTTAACCTTCGAGGAATTAACTACAATTTTTGCTAAAATTGAAGCGGTATTAAATTCCCGGCCGTTATGTCCCTTATCTAATGACCCTAACGATCTAGAAATTTTGACGCCTGGTCATTTTTTGATTGGCCAACCTCTTAGTGCTTTGCCGGCGTATCCCTATAACAATGTAAAAATTAATCGTTTAACCCGTTTTCAAGTAGTGCAATAGATAACTCAACATTTTTGGTCGCGGTGGCAGTTAGAGTATCTATACACTCTGCAGACTAGGCAGAAGTGGACTGATCCAGTGAATCCTCCAACAGTAGGCGAGCTAGTCCTCATCAAAGATGATAATTTACCCCCTTTACAGTGGCGACGTGGTCGCATTTCCCAAATTTATCCTGGTAAAGATAACGTTGTGCGTGTGGTCGATGTTAAGACATCGACAGGTATCCTAAAGAGAGCCTTAACCAAATTAGTTCGTCTACCTATTAGTTAGCTACTCCCATTTTCTCGTAAACATTAGATGTTTAGGGCGGGGGCTATGTTTGTTCATATATGGCATCCCCGACTACTTTAGAGTCTTGTGCGAACACCCCGCGCGAGCGGTCAGTCAGTAGTAGTGGTCGAGAGGTAGTAAAGGGGGCACGTGAGACGGCCGACGCGAGCGCACGTCCTTCCTGAATCTAATATTAATTAGCGGTGTGATTTTCCCTCAGCCTTATTTGATTTCCCTTTTGTGTATTCCCTCTTGATATTGAACCTGACAAAGACAAAACCTACAAAAGATAATAGTGCAAGTAATCCTAAGTGAAGAAAACTAATGTGAAACATTCCACGTGGACAATCAGTGTTTGTGTTGTGAATTATGAAGATAAGGTACTGTACAATTTCTATTATCCTAAAACCGACTATAAGGTAAATAATTAATAAATAACCTCCACTTCAGCACGCTTCCACAATTGCTGACCCCTACCCACTATTCAATATATATTTTTTGGTAGCAGAACGCAGTTCATTATATTCATTATATACTACTATATACATTTTCTGGTAGCAGAGCGTAGTTTCACTATATACTATATACATTTCTGGTAGCAGAGCGTGGTTCATTATATTCATTAAATACTACTAAATACATATCTTAAAGTAAAATAATAGGCAAATGACAAATGCAAAGTATCTTACACATTTATTACTTCTAAACAAGTTACTAATTGCTCTCTTCGAAATTATGATTTTTATTACGTTGAAAAAATATCCAAAACATATAACATACTATATGTTACTATAATTATAAAAATATATCAGCCCATATATAGCCTTTATATCATAATAATGAAATAAAAACGAGGGTGACCTAGTATATAAAGGTTTAAATAAGAAAACTTAATCACAGGCTTATCGTTGGGCGTTTCATTGTAATACATTCGTTTTTTTAAATTTAACTAATCCGTAAATTTAGTATACACATCAAGGGAATGTAGTCTTTGTGTGACATCTGTATTAATTAAGATGTTTTCATGAATACAACTGTTTTGTTCGTTGTTATGCCGTAATAACAGGTTTATTTCTTTTGTCGTAGGGCAGTTTTAATTAAAATTGTATAACGTAACCGAAAATTACAACATCAAGCTCAAAAAAGAAACTTAAAAATTACATATACTAAATCGAGCCAAGTATATATAATCATCCAATTTTTCCATGATAGACGTTCCTAATAGCTAATGCTAACATACCTCCACTTCCGCACCATTGTAAGCAATAAATAAGTGTGGAAAACAGTGATTTGACTCCATTTTTTTTCTTTATAGCTTCACACTTTATTCCGCACATGGCAGGGTAGGCAGAGGGAACTGCAGGAAACATGGAACCTAGTGTTAAGACACTCCGCTGCTTAATTCCTGTTTTCCCCGTCACCGCTTTCCGCTTTATTTCGAGGCATTGTTTGTTGAGTGGTTGAAGTCAACGCCGCGCTTTGCCTAGTTTCCAGAGCGAAGAAAATGGAAATAGAAAAATCCATCTTCCCCGAGTAGGAATCGAATCCTCAAATCGTCGCGTTTACAGGCAGACGCTTACGCCTCTGCGCCACGACGGTCCTCAACTTTGACTTCATTGTTATTATTAAATGAATGAGAATCTTATTATATAAACATTTGAAAGAGCCGTCGCTGGTTTTTATTTCCCTTCTCCAACAAGATAAAGCCTTATTAAATTTCACAGTCATCATACATATCGTATTGTGAGTACCGGAAAACGGAGGGTCTTCACGCTAGGTTCTTTTTGCTACCTATTATTAAATGCACAATAAAGCTTGAAGCTAAATAATTATAATAATTTCAGGCAACGTTAGTGTTTATTCTTTATATTTTCTGTTAGGCTTAGAAACAAAATAGAAAGTACATTTGATTGATTTATTGATTAGATTTAGTTTTAGCTTTTACAATTACAAGCTTACCTTAACTATTTACATTATATAAATAGTGTCCAATTTTTGTTCCTTAAATATACATAAATATATAAATTTTAATTGTTATAAAATATTGCTTATATACTATTTTTAAAGTATAATTAAATACGTATATTTTATATTTATATATGTATATATTTATATAACCATTTGAAAAATTTTATAAACATTCTTCAACGTTTGTTGTACATTATATAAACGCAGATTTCCTTGCTTTCGTCGTACTATACGTATCTAATATATTTTGGAACTATGAACATAATATCTTAATTAAGTGGACATTGTAATTTATTTATTTAATAATAAATAAATTAAAATGTCCACTTAATTAAGTATTAAGTAAGAAATTTAATTAATTATGAAAAGCTATGGCGCAAAAGCCATTGCCTGAAAACGTGACGGTTTATGGGTTCGATTCTCACTCGGGGAGAATGGATTAGCAACAAAGCAAGCACGGCGTTGAGCTCTGCCACTCTCAAAAGTCAGAAAATGTTGAACATAGTGTCTTAACACTACGTTCCAACAAATTAAGATCATATTAATATTTTAATAACTCATATTAATGACAGATCTAAAGTAGTATCATGTTATTAATGTTGGTCTAAAAATAACATACAGATGTATACATATTTATATGTAAAGCATTAGGAAGAATTATAGAAGGCTAAGGTAGAAAGATTACAGTTAAAATATTAACGAATACCTTTATTAGAGTACATTTTCATAGGAATAGAAGGGTTAAGGAAATCTAGGTTCATTTATTTTGGTAAGACTTAATGCAAATTTAAATTACATATAATGTATAAAAAATAATATTCAAAACATTTGCTTAGCTTATGGTATACAATATACGAGCACATATAAAACACTTTCTTATAACATTTCTAGTAGTAGCTCTGTAATTATTATAGATATATATTATTTATAATCCTACTTAAAATCACTATTTTCTTAATAATAATTATATAAACGACTCAACATTACGCTAATGACTAGGGAAGTCGACAGACATACTAAAGATTTATTAATTTAAGAGTTTATACAAATTGTTTAAGAACAAACGCCTGCCTCTCATGTTTCTTCTTATTTCAAGGAACCGATGTTTTCGCCCTGAAGAAAAAGAAAAAGTAAGAATTATTTTTATAGCCTTTACATTGTATCCCATATACAATAGAATACGTGTAGCAGAAATAACCAGTGTTAAGTTACTACTACACTTTCCGTTGAGTGGCGGAACTTAACGCCACGCTTTGTCTTCCAACAGGGGAAATTTAATTATTAACTTCTTTATATGGTAAGCCCCAAACCCTCCACTGCGTTTACAATCAGACACAATAACGCTGCATCACAATAGAGTCTAAGTACTGAATTAGTTAAGTATTAAATTTTGAAGGGCTTTCGTGGCGCAGAGGCGTAGCGACTGCCTGTAAACGCGACAGTTTGTGGGTTCGATTCCCACTTTTCATTTTTTCATTTGTATTTATCTTTCTTCTTTTATATTATCTTTTCTTTGAGATTAGACAAAGCGGCGACGTTGAGTTTCGCCACTCAACACGTAATTCCTCGAAAGGACAGAAAATGGAGAACGGATTGTCTTAACACAAGCTGCCTACGGTTCCCGTAGTTTCATCTGCTTACCCTGATATGTGTATGATAAAGCATGAAGACATAAAAAAATTAATTTCTTAAATATGTTACCAATTAATTAAAAAGACGTTGTGTCTTATTTGAGGTACGATTATGTATGTTTTCAAAGTTATCGTAAATAAGTGACGGGCTAAGACTAAGACTAACTGAAGTAGGTCGATAGAGCGATTGAAACAAATAAGAGAGGTCACTTTCAACTTTTTTAACGCCATACTATTATAGCTTTTATAGCGACCGCTATCATCATCTTTACACAATATAAGAAATATCTGTTTCTACAACAGAGCTGGGAGATGAGCCAGATCTGGCTGTCTGTTTAACTTTTTTAACACACGTAACTTTGCAAATACTGGTATGTTTGAATTAGGTAGGGGTTTTGTTATTACTAGTTATAAAAAATATTTTAAATATTAAATCTAACGTAACGGAATTGGACATTTTTGTGTTTTAAAATGATTATATTTTAATTGGTTTTATTTCCCCAATATGTCTCCAAAATTTTCAAGACTTACGTGGCTGGTATGGAAATGGTCATAAAAAGGCGGTAATCAAAATAAAATACATACGTGTTTAAACCATCCGAGTGTGAAAGTTGTGGTGGTGGCCAGCCATGGATATGCGCTCGCCACATCAGCTGTCTAAACGTCATCCGGAACTGCCGCGACATTGAACAATAAAGGACAAAGTTTATCGCCCCATTTAAAAGTGCCAGGGCATCCATTAATTCTCCAAATAAATCATAGCAACGTTTGAAGAAACATCGGCCAAGAGCTCCACTCAATAGCCCTAAGACACCTTGTGGCAGCTCCGTCACTAAAAATAGTAGTAAGACTGCCACTAACATTTTCGTCGTTCTATTTGTTCTCCTGTCTCCTTTATAAAGTCGTTTCAAAGTTTTATCATTTGTTGGGCAGGCGTTGTATACTCTAATTTTCTTCTGGTGCTCATTGGCGCTGTAAACTTCTCTAATTAGCCATAAGCTTATCACTGTGAGTATAAAACATGGTAAGAGCTTTATAACAACTGCGTGAACCCAAAAGTTTATTTGATAAAGTTGACCTTCTTCGTCGGAGTCTACGTGGTACAGTATCATAGGACCATTTGGTTCCAGAACAACAGCTGTGTGTATGTCGAAAACCTGTATATATTATTATTTTTTACTTAAATATCAAATAAAAAAACAATTGAATCTTTATAAAAGCAATATTAAAAATTCTAAAACTTTTAATAAATATGAATTGTAAAGTCTGATAAGTGTATTGTAAGTATATTATTTAAAACTATTGTTTTGTAAAGAAACCATTCAAAATAATAGTCTAGTTGTACCGATTTCAGCAAATATTGTAAAGCCTTTTTGACGTTTTGCCACGTTAAAAACATTGTATTTCAGGATTTACTAATCTGTATACAAAAAATGTGTTTGTATTTATATTTTAAACTTAAACAAATGAAAAATTAATGGATATTCTGAATTACTACGTGAAAAAATATATCCAGATTTCTGTTAGCAGAGTAAAATTTAATACGATGCTTTGGAATTTTTTTTGCTTTATGGTTTACTGAATATATGTTATAAGTAAGCGAAGCCATTGTTTTTTATTCTCAAGACCATTGTATGACAATAGATTGCCCGTTACAAGTGACATATTATGTAATCAATTGAATTTTTTTGTTTTCTTGGCTTGATCTCCTCATATATATGTGTATTATTTCTTCATGTGTGTATGTCTGGTTAATATATGTTGTGAAATATGTCGCTGCATATTTAATTTAAATAACCTTGATTAATTTTTTATTCCTACAAATAGAACTAGGACTAAAAATGTCAAAATAAAAATAAATCTTTGATTTAGTTACATTTTGCCTAAAACAAAGTAATTCACTTAAATATAAGAATATCTTGGGTACTTTTGCACATTCCTATTATAAGATAGACAGTGCAAGTAATTGTTCGTAGACTGAATATACAGGTAACTAATTAAAAAATAATTTTCCAAGTAATTTTTATTTTAGAATTCATAGTTACGTAAGATATTGTAAGATTATTTTAGATAATAGTTATCCCACATTTGCATACTCCCAACGTAAGCTGAAGATTGCAAAATACTTTATTCATAGATTAAATATGCAGGTATGTATATTAAAAGAGTGCTATGAAGAAAATAATTGAATTAAATTTTAGCAATTTCTATTTATGTAGGTAATTAAACGTGCATATATTACAAAATATATTATAACTTACCATAAACGTAGGAATACAAAGGATAGGTGGTAAGATAAAGCTGCTTAAAATTGCTGTGCTGCACCGCCTCTCTGTGCATAGAACGTGGTTTCTATCTGAATACCTGGGGGCAATTATACTAGTTAGGGAATTCTCAAATGCATCGAGCGGAATGCTGATTATACACTCGATTTCAAATATGTACATATAAAAATTTGAAATTCACTACCAAAGATATAGGAAATATCTATAAAAATATACACTTCTTATATAAATTTCCATATATATTATATTGTTATTATCATAATATGTTATGTTGTACAACAGAAAAAAAAACTAAAGACACTTCATTTCCCTCTCATTGCTCAATTTTCGAGACCACGTATAAAACTCAAAATGGCAATTTTACTTTTTCAGAAAAAGAAAATTTTAAAAATGCGATCGAGTGAGACTGAAATCCAAAACCGTTTACAATACGACGATGTGAACTTCAAAACAACATTTCGTAATATACGTGAGGTACAACACGGTAAACTATACTTATAAAGAAGAGCTTACGGAAGAATTATAAGTAAATGTTTTCACATTTGTATGGACGACGAAGGATATCAATCAGATATTACTAAATGAAATATATTAAATTAAATAAAATCTAAATATTTATTTACGATAGATAATCCTTACGTAAAGTGATCAACAACATTAATTATTTAAAACTTTTAACTGATATTTCATTTAAAATAATCAAAATTTATTCAATTATAAAGTTAAATAAGCTTTTGAAAAGAATAGAACTTTTGGCCATTGATATCTTGTTCCCAATTAATAATTTTTTGTCTTAACATCATTTGTACGGAACGAATTTTACGTATATTTTCTTAAATGTTTTAAGCATATTTACGTAATTTCTTTTTTGACAGCTTTAAAGCAGAATCTATTTATGCCAATATAAAATGTATATTTTTACATTATAAGGAATTTTGTGTAAACACACTGCGCTTCTGGTGCGTAGAATGACTGAAATAGATGTAAAAGGTAAACAGTGTGGGGCTTAAATTTACCAAGCATTTAATTAAAGATCTGTTTGGGAGTATTTAAAAGCTTTACGTCGGAAAAATTTTTAAAAGGTTAAATAAAATAATACGAATAATGATGAAAATGCCAATAAATTTCTGTCCAATTAGCAGTTATGGTATGTAATTCTGTAGTGGTTATATATCTTACATACCTTTTTGGGTTTATATATATGGCTTTATATATCTTACATATCTTTGATTTTAATAACAAAATTCGTATTAATACTAATTTTTGACTACAAAAACAAATTACTATTGCTTGTTCTTTAAGTTTTCTCCTTCATGATATAGTAAAAAAGGCAAAGGGAACTTGTGTCTAGACATTGCTTTGTACATTTTCCACTTGAACAAGAAATAACATTATGTTTTATGCGGCGGAACTCAACAACTGAATTAAATATATATATATATATATATATATATATATATATATATATATATATATATATATATATATATATATATATATATATATATATATATATATATATATATATATATATATATATATATATATATATATATATATATATATATATATATATATATATATATATATATATATATATATATATATATACACAATAAAATGATTTACTTACTTTATGGCAACGTATCTCCATACTGCTAGCGAGAGGGTAAGACAAATCGATGCAGTATGAAATATTTGTGCAAAATGCATATGGAAGAGAAGGTAGGCAGCCCACTTGTACGGCATTTCTCGTTGACCCGGTAAAATCTGTAGATGGAATATATATTAAAAAATTGTATATTTCACAACAGGAAGACCTTTTTTTATTTCATTTCATTAAATTTTAAAATAAGTTATAATTAAAAATATGATTTTACAATTACAAAGACTTATATAAGGATAATTACTACTAAGAAAATAATATATTAATATATATACATATGTATATCAATATTCATAACGTTAAATAATACTGATAATGCTAATATTAAAATTTTCTAAAGTTCACCTTAAAAATATTGTGAAACTACGTCAGCATAACATAATGCAGAAACATCTCCGTTCGTTCTTATTTATATATTTTTGAACCATCGTATATCTGTCACGTTTTGAGTTGTAAGTGAAGAAAACTTTATAAATCTAATGAAACCTCAAGTGATTTATTTCGAACCCGGTACATGATAATATTTAATATTCACTAACTATTTAGTCCAGTAGATGTGTTTTAATTTCATATCCTCCGATAGATAAAATACGGCGATCAATTCCGCCATCACACAATGTCTCATATCGGGGCTAACAATGGAGAGCGGTTTGGTAAACGATCGACTAAGGGTTACTTCATAGTAATTGCTTATAACCTTTTAAATAAAAGGTATAAAAGACGAAGTGTGCGTGCTTCTGAATCCATTATTTTGTCTAATTCTACTTTGTTTATTTGCTTATAATAGTGTTTTGAAACGAACTTTACTATCCTACGAGTTACTATAGTGACTTCTTCCCGAAATAGTTTTGGACAGTATCGCGAAAGAAGAAGAGTCTTCATACTATTGTTTAGTTGTAGTAGGAATCTACGTAAAATGTTCATTGTTTTATTTTATTTATAATTATTTTATAAAAATCCAGATTATAAATCCGGGGTTGTAATCCAAACGTATTATTATTTCCTTACAAAAAAGATATCATGATTTATATAATTTTATTTCAAAAACCTAATGTAAACCTATGTATTAGGAAAGTCGTGGCGCAGAGGCGTAAGTGTCTGCCCCTGTAACGCGACAATGGTTTTTCTCACTTTCCATTTTCTTTGCTCTGGCAACAAGGCAAAGCGCGGCGTGAGTTCCGCCACTCAACACGCAATGCCTCAAGTAAGGCGGAAAGCGGGACGGAGAAAGCAGGACTAAGCAACGGAGGTGTCTTAACACAGGTTCCTATGGTCCTGCCGTTCCCGTCTGCCTGCCCTGCTATATGCTGGATAAAATGTATACTGTCAATATATTTGTTCACTATTATACTATTAGGTTTTTCTTTTACACTATCTACGGCTCTACCATTTACCCCGATCTACACATTATCGTTTCATATTTTCAGATCTTTTTTTTTTTGACTTTTTGATTTGAAAACGTAAATAGTATAAGTTCCATTCCAACCAAATTTTAACAAATCTAAGTTAATTTAAGTCTGTTATTTTGTGTGAACGAAATGCAATTAATCCTTTCCATTGACATACAATTCCATGGATACAGAACATACATCTGTAATATGATATTTTATTGTATATGGACAAATCAAAATGAAACAATATATATAGTAATACAACCTTTATAACAAACATTTTTATCAAAAGCTTTAATTCATTACTGCACTTACACCCTATATTGATTTTTGTAGATAGCGTGCCCGAGATACGTTTCTGCTTACTCTCCAACTTACCATAATGTTTTACGAGAACATACATAAGCAGTATTAAACAAGTTCAAACTACAGAATAACTTTTTAAGTTTGGTTTATGAATTTAAGGTTAACTGAAAGTACTTAAACATCGATTTTTGATTTTCTGCTATTTAAATTCTTGCGGACACGTCGCGCAAGGCGAAGCGTCTACCTGTAACGCGACGTTGTGGGTTCAATTCCCACTTGGGACTTTTTCTATTTTTTTTTCGTTCTGGAAACTAAGCAAAGGTGTGACGTTGAGTTCCGCCACTCAACAAGCTTATGCCTTCAAAACCGAGACAGAGGAAAGCAGGGACTAAGCAACAATGTCTTAAACCACTAGGTTTTTAGGTTCCTGCAGTTCCCTTTTCCTACCTACCATGTGTGGGATAAGCGTGAAGACATAATAATAAAAATGCGTTCTTAATACTTGTACAAACTTTATATAACTCGAAAACCTTTTTTTCATTTTTTGTACTAAGACTGCGTAGGACAGCATCCATTACAAACTAAATGGTCTGGTTCCAATAACACTGGAGAAATTGATTTGTTTTATTTCTCACCCCCCCCCCCCACCGGGTTAGACAGAGTAGTTACTGGTCTCGTAAATTTTATAGTAAATACAGTAGGTATTTTTCACAAGTATATAAATATAAATTGAGTCATATTATTCATAAATGTTTTGTCTAATTTAAAATAACTTTGCTAATTATAAATGAGACCACTACAATGTTCGATATTTTGACGCGAGTGGTAAGCTTTTATATGAAGGTAATATTTCAACGGATCATTTATTCAAAACATTCAGTATTGGGATAGTCCGGTATTAGAATTTCAAATGGAATGCTCTATGCCCATAATATTAATCACTCAATAGAATATTTTTCATTGTATTTATTTTAATATTTAATTATTGATATGTGGCACTGTGGGGTAGTTGACTGTACACATCGTCGTTGGTTCAATGTCCCTTGGGGAAAAGCAACTGGGAAAATCTCAGATTCCGCCGGGCTTAAAGGGTTAACGTAGTACGAAAGTGGTTGTCGTGAAATTTGAACTAAATTAAAAAGGAAAGTATGCTACTGATAGACAATGGGATGAAATTTTATACCAGCCTCCCCAAAGTAAAGCTATTTATAGTATGAAAGAGTTTTATAATGAGAGAAAAACGGTTTTTTGGATAAGGAGAAATATTATAAATATCACAAATTGTTTTTTTAGAATGGCGATATATGCTTCAGTAACAATTTTGTTATTTTTTTCAGACAGTAGTTTATATATTAAGATCCGACCCGATATATCTTGTTACTTTATACAAAAGATAAATATTGAGAGCCACAGCTTCTTCTCGCTTGCGTGAACGAGTGAATTATGTATACTTAGAAGGAAAATGTATTTACACACCTATACCAAATATATCTTTTGTTAAACTAACTAACGCCCCACACAATATAACATTTAGTCGTCACATTTTATTTCTTTGTAGTAGTAATTTTAATATAAATCTGATATATGTTTTAATAAGATAATAATTTCAAGGACCACTTTGCTTCCTAATTTATGAACCCAATGTGTTAATGCCCATGTATGTACATAGTTTATATAGAAACAATGTATTTAATATAACTAAACGCCTGTTAAATCAATTCAACATATAAAACACATTTGTATCATAATTTAAATGATTATCATAGTTTTAAGCAATCATGGACTCCATGGCACCGCTTGTACTCGTCTAAGACAATTGCCATTTCCATTGCTCTGGAAACTAGGGCAAAGGCTCGGCGTTGAGTTCCGCCAACGCAACACGCAATGCCTCGAAAGCGGAAAGTGGGACAGAGAAAGCAGGACTAGCAACGGAGTGCCTTAACACGAGTTCATATGTGTCTGCAGCTCAATTTGCCTACCCTGCCATGTGCCGGGATAAGCTGAAGCTAAAAAAGAATAAAGTATGTTGATGTCGAGCAATATATCACGCATATATTTATAAAATACACTACTGACCATATATCTATAAAATTGCAAATGGCCGTATTCCATCATCACAAACACGTCGGCTACCGCAGCCATTTCAGTAGACGATTGATTAGTGCCGAGCCGCCAGATCACGTCCTTTGTTAGAACAGCAACGTTCAGGGCGTTTGCCAGCTGCCCGAAAGGCATACCTGCATCAAATAAAATTACATATAATCTTTCTCAATATATTTTGTCGTATTGTAAATAAAATCATTGGAAAGTGTCCTAATTTTTACAAGTCATAATCAGAGTCCATTATAACAGAGTTAAATGCGGGAGATATTTAAAGCAATAAAAAGCTAGCCTTTAGTAGTTCTAGTTGTACGTTGATGCCAATCATTTTTTATTTTAATTTAACACTTTACCCGCTAAACTAGCTGATATAAAAAAATAAACATCTGTTTTTCCATTTTTACACATGTTTAATCGTTTGGGCGGAACTCAACCATGAACGTTGTTTTCCAAAGATATTCAACAGTTACCACAGTCTTAAATCGCTGTGATGATCCCTAGACCAACATTGCTAACTAAACAACTTTTTTTAAAGCTTCTTGCTTTTATTCCACATATGGCAGGGTTTGGCAGAGGGAACTGCAGGTACCAATGAACCTAGTGTAAGACACCGTTGCTTATTCTTGCTTTCTCCGTCCCTACGTTTTCACCTTTTGTTGGGGCATTGCGTGTTGAGTGGCGGCACTCACGCCGCGCTTTCTTAGTTTCCAGAGCGACGAAAATGGAATTAGAAAAATCCCTCTTCCCCTATTGGGAATCGACCCGTTAACCGTTTGCGTTTACAGGCAGACGGCTTACGCCTCTGCGCCACGACGGTCCTCCTTAAAACTAACTTTAAACCCAAATGAGTTTGACTTTCACCTAAAAACACCCGCCAGTCATTTATTTCTGGAAAATGTTCCATATCATTCGCATTTCCGTAAAATGAATTATTAATCATTTTAACAATACTGGACATGAAGATAATTGACACATAATTGAATTGCTTTTCTATGCCCACATTTTCTTGTAATTTTATCATTCCGGTTTTTTTTTTTTTATTTTAATTAAAACATTGTAAAACAGATATTAGGCACTCCCTATTTGTAACGACTAGCATGTGCTTTCGTTTTCTTGGGAGCTTTACATGTTAAACGTTCATAGAATTGTATACCTTTTCGATTTTCTAAAACTACTTAAACTGATTTGATCGCTTAGTTATCATTTTTGGAAGTCCTGACGTTTTTAATGTTTAGCAGTAATCCGTGTCACGTTTAATCTACCCGTAGCTACCCGAAAATGTTGTTTATTTAAAATTTAAATGTAACAATATTTAAAATACTAAATTAGAGCTGTCAGCTATCTTTTAAAAAACACAAATACTGTAGATACCACACATATAAAAATAAGTAAACAATACAAATCTGAGGCCGTTGTGGCGCGACGTCTGCCCTAAACGCGACTGAGTTTTTCGCCACTTAACACGCAGTGCCTCTAAAAAGGCAAAAACGGGACGGAGAAAGGAGAAACTAAACAACGGAGTGTCTTAACACTAGGTTTTTTGTTTGTATGTCTAGTAAGTATCTTAAAGTACATTTATGTATATAGTAGATGTAGGTCTGTCTACATATATGTATGTATTTCTACCTCTTATGTGTTGTATGTATATATGTTGTGTATGTTATCATATATGTATATGTATATAGTTGTGTGTGTGTACATGTCTGTATGTATGTACACAATTTAATAGTTGTAACGCATACGTTTTTGCACCTTTCTTGATAGTTTTTCATAATTTATTTCATTAAATATAATGTTTTGCCTGTAAGAGATCGCTTTACAGTGATAGGCCTGCATTGCACAGTTTTTTTCTAATTATTTTTAATATTGTTAGAAGTGGTAATTTTTGGTTTTTTGTGCATAAAGTTTATTATTAGTCTCGGCATCGGATATACCGGTAATAACATCACGGACCTAGTTTCCGTGACTGTCAAATAAAAAAACAAATTAAAGATTTTACTTTGGAAGGCTTACAAATTTTCTAACTATCCTTGCACGGATTTAAAATTGCTGCCTTTTTTGTAGAAGAGCATCAGGGTGGGGGCAAATCCAATATAATTCATAGACTGATGGCGGGTTCTTAGGAATAACGCCTGTTGGTAAAATAACACTGAACTATGGTTACTTTTCTCTTCAATTTCCACATTCTAAGTAATTCACCTTTTACTCTTCATACTTAGCAAGCGTTTCCGAAAACACTATTTTGGTAAATTATCTAATTAGTTATTGCCATGTCTCTTATAAATGAGGTTTTGTTTAATTATCTATTAATGTGAATGTCGGGTCTGTTGTATTGTAACAGTTTTGGTCAGTTAATTTTATTATTATTATTATAGGTTCATATGTTTCGTGACGCTCCCTCTGACTACTCTGCAACATGCGGATAAAGGGGTGAAAGCTAAAAAATAACAAATCGAATGAAACCCTAGAAAAGTATAATTCTGCGAGTTCAGTGTTTTTCACTAAGTTCTTCCGTAAAGTCGCTTAAATTTAGAGCCATCGCAGTTGCTATAACTGTTATGAAATTTATAACATGATGTACATTTTAATACTGTTAATTGAAAACTTGTACTTAAAACATATTTTTAGAAGAACAAAAATACCGCATTTATGTAAATTTTATACGGAAAATTTATACAATATTTAGAGTGAAATAGCTTTAAATTGGAAATTTTTATATCAATGAAGATAAAAACTTTTTTTCGTTACTAATGGACGAATGATTAGACTACCATTACGTAAAAACAAAAGGCTTTAATTATATTACTTTACAATTTCAAATTATTTAATACAGCTTTACGAGATAAAAACTTTACTAGTAAAAAAAACAAACTTGTATAAAACAATATAGAACCTACTTAGTTAAAGCATGCGTAAACTATGTTTATTAAAGGTCACCGGTTAAAGAAATCAATTGGAGAAAAAAAAGAAATACGGGGGACGGAGGAAGCCGGAACTAAGCAACGGTGCTTTAACACTATGTTCAAATGGTTCTGCCGTTCCCTCTCCTACCCTGCAATATGGGAAACAACGTGAAGCAGAAAAAAAAAAGAAAAATAATAAATAAATACAATTATTTGAAGTACATAAACACAAAATAAATGTGTATTAGTATTCTTCTTGAGTTTTATAAAAGAACAGATTGAATACGGAGAAATCTCAATTAATACATAAATAAGTCAAATTAAGTATTTATTTTTCCTGTTTGATAACCAATTCTATATATAAAGACGACAAATGCTACCTGACATTACATGGAACCTAATCTGTCGGTTGGTTTTTTTTTTTTTTTTTTTGGTAATCAAGTTCCTCGGTACTTGGCACGTGTCTGTGTCATATCAACTTTTTAGGTTATTTAAATACATTACATTTAAATACCTGCTAAGGTGATGTACCTCAACAATACATAAAATTAGTAGATTTTTATATTGGGGTACACAATAAATTATCGTTAATTACCTTTATTGATCCATCGCCAAAAATAACAAAACAATTTTTTTGCTACTTAATTAAGTCTATACCATCCTCTTTGTCGAAAAATATACTTAAAAGTTCTTCTTCTTCTTCTGCTCTTTATTTATGCGTTTCGAGAACTAAAAGTTATGAATATCTTATGGCTATATTTCATTAGCTACCTTAAAAATATCTTACTTGTATACATTTTTTTATAGTAATCATTTAGACGGTATACTTTAACGCATTTAATTACGCTCGGTGTTTGTTTATAATATGTGAATATAATTCAGCCAAGTTGCTATGATTTTATATTGAGCGAAGATTATGATTTTTAATTCCACTGAAATAAAATATTTAGCTTCATCCCGCATATTGTCAGGGTATGCAGAGTGAAACTGCAGGACCATATGCTTGTATTAAGACACGTCCGTTGCTTAGTCCCTTCCTTTCTCCATCCCCGCCTTATACTTATATGGTATTTTGGAAATCGATACAATATACCAAGTATATATAAATAAAGTTAAAATAGTGTTGTCCGATATAGAATAAAAAAAAGATAATATAAAAATACACGATATGTATTCCATTAGAAAATTAGCAAATCTTCTTTCTTTCAATAGAAAATAATACCAAAATTACATGAACACAGTTATGATACAGGTTCCCTTATATGATACCCACTCATACTATATTCCCCTCCATACGTAGTTAGAGACAAATCACCTAAAATTATGGAATCGAACCAAACCAATCCGTTTACAATCACCCATTCGATTGTAAACTGATGAATTTGAGTTCGTGCCGCTGCACTAAACGGACGTCTAAAAACATATAGAATAACTGATCTACTCTATTCACCCGTAGGAAATATATGGTTGATTGAATAAAACCATGTTGGAGGTGTGTGGTGTCAACTACGATATTTTATGTATACCTGCGCACTTTTACATATCCGGAATTTTACACAAATGCAAAAAAAACCCTCCGTGTCAATATATATGTACAAGTCCAAAAATAATATGTTACTAAATAATTCATATTTACCAATTAAGCATTTAATAGTACGATATATCGGTGTAACTTAGAATAGTTAAAACGCAGTACCAGAATACTTTATAATTAATTTCTAAAAATACCTTGTTTCTAGTGAGTATTCACATGGACGTATATTTACGATATTGATTTGTAAGTATATACTATTTATATTTTATTTCTGAAACAAATATGTATATGCCATTTTGTTTAATTGTGGTTGAAAGGTTTCCAGTGTCTTGTCTCAGTACCGCTATATATATTTTCGGGGTACGCCTTTTGTACAAACACTATCATTAGTACTATAAATAAAACAAAGTAAATTGTGTTCATAACCATAAATATAGATATTTTAATACATCTAAGCTTCTCCAACAGAACCTAGATCATTCAGTTTAAGTTTAATAGCCCCTTGATTTCAATTTCTGTAAGCACAAATACGTGCAACTACCAAGAAAAATAAAACTTCTATTTTTGGTTTAGCTTACCAGGCAATTAATATAGAAATGTTAACACCCGAAAACCCTTATGAAAAAATCGGCCATCAGCAAACAATCTAGAGGTAAAACATAACTGTCCTAATTGCGGTGCGTTCACAATTCATTAGCAATAAATGGTGAACCGTTTTAGAGCGTTTTTTAATGTTCAGTCCTATGGTAATACGTTAGTCACCTATGAATGAAGACATGCTACATGAGTGAATTTACGATACTTAAAGAGAAACTAAAATTTAAACGCAGCCAGACTTGAACCTGCGCCCTCTTTGGAAGTTGTTAAGATCTAACTAAGTGGCCATGTCGTTCTTTATCAAACTGATCGTAAATTCATTATGCTTTTTTAGTTTAATTCCGTTGTTGTATCTCTTTGGGGAGATTTTTACAAATTTCGCTACCTAACGATTTTTTACAAAGGATTAATTGTTTGGGCGGAAGAGAATGCTTTTCGTTTTTAATATTTTTATTATTTTTACATCTGTACATTTTGTATGTATGTATTTTATGCAGAAGTTAATTGTCAAATTCATTTATTTTGAAATATCTCTTGAATCACAAAAAATATAACTTCTAAATCAGGCAATTACAAAATCTGAACGTTTATGTTAAATTTTTACATTGCCGCTCATATAGAAACCTTACATAGGTTAGGTCATTTTGTAATTTTTTGTAAAGTAGAGCTCACGTACACGAAAGAAAATAGTCTGAAATGTATTGATAAATCCGAAAAACGCGAAATAACTACAAACATGAAATAGTTGACTAAATTAAAAAAAAAATTAGAACTTTTTAGTTCAAGTAAATGTATTCGATTTTATTTCTCTCATAATAGGAGAAATGAAAAAAATCGATTTAGATGTTTTGACTTCAACATTAACCATTTCAACCACTTAAAAAATAATAATCACTATGTAGTTAGACACAAGTATGTTTGAAAGGAACAATATCTAAATAATTCAGAGACACGCCGGAGCAATTTAAAACCTTGTAGTCGTAAGGGCTAGTGTTTTACACTATTAGGACAAGTCATATTTTATGCGCCCATTTACCCACGTTGTTTGATATTACAATAACCTTCTCGTAATAAAACAGAGTTGTAAAACTGAGTTAAAATGCAATAGCAAATAATTTTCACGCTGTATCTCTCTCGTTCTTTTACGTGAGCTTTAAATTTAAGGTTTTTTAAAACATCGCTGAAACAATAGCTACGTTGGCGACAGAAATCTATATAAAAAACACCACGCGCTCAATTCACATACGTACTGATTCTTTTTATTATCTGTATGATTTTTTTGGATGTGTAATAGTACTTTTATTATATAAAAGCGCTGTGGCGCGCTGACTGAAAATTGAGGCTTAAATCTTACAACAAGCTGTGAGATTGTTTGATTTTATTTCGGTTTTTTATATTTCCATTCATTTTTACCCACTTAATATCGGTAAGGACATACTACAAATTATTCATTTCAATAATTAGCTTCAATTTCTTTGATCTACATTTGGATTAATTTATGATATCCATAGTAAAGAGAAATATCACACTTTGGCCACACCACAAGCTTATTTATGTTTGTACAACAAACTTTAAACGGGTAGTAATAACTTATTACTGCCGGTATGATACGCGCAGTTGACTATGGCGAATATTCGAAACAGCCTACATATCATATATTGTGTTTACTTTTATAGTAAGTTGCATACTTAAATATATTTGAACGAATGTCAACACTTCTTTAAAAATTTTTAATCTTTATAGATGCCTCCTCCTTAAAAGTTTTTAAAAATGCCGAATTTCCGCGTGAATTTAATATACTTGTATAAATTAAATTTCAATACGTAAAACAAAAAAAAAAATTTTTAAAAAAAAATTATAAAAATTTTATTAAATAACATATAGAAAATATAGAAAATAAATTCGTTGGGAAATAATATATTAATATTTTCTATTCTATCAGAATAACATAGAGATTAATTGGAACATCATGTTGTTAATTTTAGATCCTTAATAATAACAATATATAAGAAAGAAAGAAGGAAAAGACATTTAAACCTAAGCCTAATGGTTTAAGTTCAAATGTAATTTCTGAAACACACTGTAATCAAAAAATGCTAAAGGCTGTTTCGCTGAAAGAAAAAACAAAGTAGCGTAGAAAATAATCACAAAATATCTATTTTTTTCCATTTCAAAAGCTCAGAAAAGCTTGTTACTTCTGAAATCGAAAGTAAAGAAAATGTTATATGAGTAAATATGATATTTGTACTGTAAACTTACTATTAAGCTGACATAGCCGTGTATGCTGTTGTACGCCAGAATAACATCTCGGATGTTCCCGTCACAGTAGTTACATGTGGGTTCTGTAGGCTTAGTAAGATTGAGCTTAGAACGCCAACCATCCACAAGTTTTACCAAAGTGCCGAAATCAATCGCATCGTGCGTACTTTTAGTTGATTTCTCCTTTAAAACAGACAAAAACTTTGACAAATCCAAACTTTTATTTTCATTTGATTCTTCAGTAGCTAAAAGCACTTCTTCGAATAAATTTGATAACGTCTGTGTTATATTAGACGTACCATTTTCTTCAAAGGCCATTGTTATTCTCTGAGCAATTTATTTCATATACAAGTTACTTTTATGACCGTATTGAGAAGACTGCTGAGATTCCTGTAACAAGTTTAGAAAATGTTAGTTTTGAATTTTATATAATTTAATTATTTTTTAGATAAGAATATATGATATTATTTCATGTTTTAGAGTGTGGGCAGAACTTTCCGATAAATTTAGTTTAAGATGGGGAAGAGCTTAAAATATTTATCATTTTCACATATTTTGAATCCAAAACATTCAAAATTGTTACATACATTTTAATCATCACAATTGGTTTACAGTAATGTGACATGTTACTAAGATAAAAGATGGCGACTCGAACAAGACATATCTGCTGCATCAGAGGGAAATTTGTAAATATAAAACAGTCTGACTATTAACATTATAATTATTTCTATATCTTAAACATATAAGCAAACTTTTAAAATACGTATTATTTAAATGTGTTAAACACTATTTTATTATTACAAAAATTGTCAACAGTATAATTTTACAAAAATTTAAAAATGGAAGTTGCTGTTTGTTATACTAAAATTTGTACATAGTGTGTATATAAATAACAACAACATATATATATACATATATATATATATATATATATATATATATATATATATATATATATATATATATATATATATATATATATATATATATATATATATATATATATATATATATATATATATATATATATATATATATATATATATATATATATATATATATATATATATATATATATATATATATATATATTTTTTTTTAGCTTCACGCTTTATCCCGCACATGGCAGGGTAGGCAGAGGGAACTGCAGGAACCATATGAACCTAGTGTTAAGACACTCCGTTACTTAGTCCCTGCTTACTACATCCCCGCTTTCCGCCGTTTTCGAGGCATTGCGTGTTGAGTGGCGGAACTCAACGCCGCACTTTGCCTAGTGTGCCAGAGCGAAGAAAATGGAAATAGAAAAATCCATCTTCCCCGACTGGGGATCGAACCCAGAAACCGTCGCGTTACAGGCAGACGTTGCGCCCCTGCGCCACGACGGTCCTATATATATATATATATATATATATATATATATATATATATATATATATATATATATATATATATATATATATATATATATATATATATATATATATATATATATATATATATATATATATATATATATATATATATATATATATATATATATATATATATATATAAACGATCTTGACAGACACAGAGATCTAGTTAGGTGCTTTTATAAGATTTCCCTTATGAAGTACAAAATACCAAAAATAATAATATTTGCCTTAAATAAGGTACATTAATTTTCCAAATCAACGATTCATAAAATATAATATCACAAGCCAACAACATGAAGACTTATAAATACTAAAATGATCAAAAATAGCGTGGGATAATTTTCCACTAAAAAAATTAAAAATATAAATAATTAAAATTAAATCAAACATTACTCTCCTTTATATTCTACGTTCGAACCAATAATGTAAAAACAATTATTATTAAAATTGTATTATTAATTATTAATAATAAACTGATAGAGTTTGACTCACATCGCGTTATATCAAAAAGCAAAGTAAAAATTATCTTGAAATTGAAAAATTATGAGAGTAAAGCCCGTTTTTTATATTCACATGTGAATACTACACGAGATATGGTCGTTTCTAATAGTAAGGTTCATAATATGTAATTGATTTGCTTTGTACAACCACTGAAAGTGGCTCAGAACGCGTACAACGAATGGCGGTAGAAGCTCGAGATAATAGTCCAGACTTGACGAAGAAACAACTAGCAGCAAGATCCATGTGTAGCTCCTTCAGAACTATTATAGGGAGCCTATTGGGTCGAAGGAAACTTCCAGCGCAAAATGATCAAGCGACGGCAGTGGAGAAGTTCACAAAAGAGTCTGTAAAAGTCTCACCAGTAAAAACCCGATCAAAACCAACAAAGGCAGCAATGGAACAGGTAGAACCACCAAACCTAGTACAAATACGAGAACAGTATGACCACTATAAAAACGCTGTTCTTGAATTTCTTGCCGTCTTAAAGGCCACAATGCAAGTTAAGTTACGGACGTGCGATGATATTATGCTTGCTTTTCGAGGTGGGTACTCTATACTGGGAGTAAAACTAAAGGAAGCAGAAGCCGCCATATATGATAACAGTAACGGTCAGATCATCGCGGGAATTATGAAGGGTAACTATATGGCAGCATACAGTGCAACATCTAGTTTTGTCGAACTGAATGAAGAGGAAACCAGTACAACAGGATACCTCAAGTTTGACACATCTGCCAATGATCCTATAGTAGTTACCGCTAAGTGCACGCGGATAATGCTGGAGGATAGAATGCTTGAAAGAGCTAAATATCTAGATAGCACTCTGGACTCCGCATATCAGCGTCCGTGGAAGGTCCCCAAGATAAAATGGATCGATGGTGTTCCTGGATGTGGTAAAACATCTTGGATAGTCAAGGAATTTAATTTAGAAAAAGATATAGTCGTTACTAGTACTACAGAAGCAGCTAATGAACTTAGAGAGAGGTTGTCGAAACGTATAGGGAATTTGGTTCAAAGTCAAATCCGCACTATGGCGTCAATACTGGTGAACGGTGCACAAGGAGGATCACAAAAGTGCAATCGTCTGATAGTCGACGAGGCCCTTATGAACCACTTTGGTTCAATAGTACTGGCAAGCATATACTCAGAGGCTGACGAAGTACTTTTAATAGGAGACCTAAACCAACTACCCTATATAGATCGAGATAACCTTTTTGAAATGTTTTACCGAAGACCGTCACGAATTCTCAGCATAAGTGAGAAGCTGTTGTGTACTTATAGAAGTCCCATGGACGTTGCCTACGCTTTATGAGAAGTATATCCTGGCATATACTCTTCAAAAAGGGCAATACATTCCCTTTTTACAAAAAACATCAAGCTGACGCCAATGTCCGGGGATCTTAAAAACACTCTATACCTGACTTACACACAAGAAGAAAAATAATCACTGATTAGCCAAGGATGGGGAGAACAAACAGGTTCGAAGGTCCTGACGATTCATGAGGCTCAAGGCCTGACCAGCGAGACTGTCGTAGTTATTAACAGCAAATCGGTCAAGCTGCAGCTACATGATAGTGTCTCGCATGCGGTCGTAGCAATATTGCGACACACCAACAGCTGCACCTACTATAGCGAGGGCAAAGACGATGCAGTCATGAGACTAATTCGTAATGCGATGGGTGCAACAACTAAAAGCATTGTGGAGTACAACTTGAAGATGGCCATGAAAGACAGGAACGCAGCGGTCACAACTTCAATTATAGCGGACATGCCCTAATATTTATGACATAAGTCGCATCAAAGCTTATTTTTTGTCATTATTGTGTAACACTATCAAGCGACCTTAATTTATTATAAAATTTAATTTTATTTAACCAAGGATAAAACGTATAGACTTATGTAATTCGCTTATCAGCCATAGCCTTAATTCTAAGTAATATTAAATATAAAAAAAAACTGTAAAGATTATTATAGATGTTCATTATGATAAATATTAATTCTATGTATTAATATAATCAATATTTGTAATAAGAACATATAGTGTAAGTTAAAAAAGGGTACGGACCAAGTGTCTGTAGAGCTAACTATTTTGAAATAAAAAAAAAAAAAATGAAATTGATTCATTCTTTTTAAAATATACTTTTTTATTTTTAGTAAACCACTAAGTTCTGTCAGCTCTGAAAACTATTGGCTATATAAAGGCTATGTAGTTTATATTAAATTAAGATCTTATCTATTGGTAAAAGAGTGACAAAACACTATCTTGACGCCTTGTGAGAGAAATTTAACAGTTTGACTTGTCATAATGCCTTAATACTAATAATACATTTATAATACGTTTTTCATTTTTTTTAAATATGTTCTTTATTTTTAGTAAACGTATAAATTCTAATGTAGCTGTAGCGAGATTTGGGCTCACGCCTTACTGAAATCATCTGCGTGACACAATAAGTAAATATTTTACTAAATTTTATGTATTAAAATTTAAATGTACCACAACTAATACACGATTCATGGACAGTTAACAGTAGTTACAGATTTGATTCCCGCTATTTTAAAGTTTTTGTACGGTTTTGAAAAATATCTTGATATATTTTGTTACTGCGATATATTAAAAGAGTGGCGGAACTTAACGCCGCGCTTTGCCCAGTTGCCAGAGCGCAGAAAATGAAAATAGAAAAATCCATTTTCCCCGAGTGGAAATCGAACACAGAAGCTGTCGCGTTACAGGCAGACGTTGCTATAAGACAAACAAAAAGCCCAGAGAAATTGTTACATAAAAACCGCGTAGCGCGTGAAAATGCACGTAAAATTATATTTTTTTCATTTATATAGATACATTTCTTACTATTTTTCATAGACAAAGTGGTTAGAAAGAAAAACGTTAAACTCGTAAGCTTAATACATGCATATTTTATAACAATAAAACTGAAAACAGTAACAGTGGGTGAAGCTGCGGCCGAGTCACTAGTTTACCTATAAAATTGGAAAATAAAATGAAATGGCTACTATTGGCCGCGTAACTAATAAAGTTTTGATTTATGCATAGATTTCGTTTGAGATATCACACACCGTCATAAATAATACATGACAGGATTACAGTCCAATGGTTGACTTGTAAGGCTAGATCTCTGCAGGATATAAAAATTTACATATTGCGCTCCGTACAGACGTAAGGCTTAAGATTTATTATTACTTACAGCTTGTTGGATATTACTCCTCTTAGCCTTGATCGAGATTTTCGTACCTAATCATTAATTAACAAAAAAATGTATTTTGCAATTTTGTTAATAATAATAAGCTATATATTGATATTGTTTATTTATATTTATAATATATAATAGAATACCATTCAATACACACACACATACACACACAGTCATATATATATATTCTTATTTATATATACTAATAATAATTATGCGAGTAGGTAGTATAAAAAGCCGGATTAATAGCTACCATTAAGATCTCATTGAATGGCTTCATTTATATAAATATTTCATATGAACATGTGTGGAAAGACCATTATAAAGGTTACTTGAATATAAAATGCTCCTTACATTGAAATTTGGGGTAATTTTATAGGAAAAATTCTTGAACATTTCACAACAAATGTGTTTGGAAAGTATATACGCTCTGTCGTACCTTAATATTTTCAAAGCTCGAAAAATACGTCAGCAAATGCAACGTTTTATTTTGATTTATTCATTATAAAAAGGGGAACAGAGTGTCTTACCACTAGGTTCTTTCAAAAAATATTGGCTATATAAAAGCTTGCAAGTTCAAATTAAAGTAACATATTGTTAATTACTTAGTACGGTAGGTAAAATAGTGACAAAACACTATCTTGACTTGACTTAACTTAATTTCTCTTATAAGGCGATAGTATTACAATATGTAACTACTTTTTAATTTTGATTTTTTCTTTGTTGTCTTAATTAATATTATGTTATTTTTTTTTAATTTGGAGTGTCGTAATACTCGCTTCTCTTTATATGCCATGTAAAGAATTTTAAATTGCTTAATTTGTCATAAAAATCATAATAATAATTTAAAACAAATTCACATCTTGCATTACTACCTTATTTCTATAATTATAGTGTTTACGTAAATATGTGTTGTACCTAAGATATTTACTAAGAAAGTAGACTCATCTCTTAATTAAAGTCGCACCATAACGCGATTAATATGTAACTTTCAAGGTAACTAAGTAACATACTTAAAATATGTCAAGTTAAAAGTAACATACTTAAAATATGTCAAGTTAAAAGTACTTGAATACTTTCTTATGCTTTCTTTTAAACCATATATACTTACATAAAACAAAAACATTTTTATATAAAAATCAACAAAAGGAGGATTTGTTCATTTTCGCTTTGAATCACAATCCAAACACCTGTGAATAGTAAAGCTTTTTCTCTCTGCTCTATTCCACAAAAGGAGGCTTTAGGTTCCAGAAGAGAAGAGAAAACAACACCGTTATGACGAGGTGCATATAATATTAACTAATAGCACAAAAATAATAACACAGTTCATGTTTAAAATTAATTTAAAATAATTAAACCAGATTCGAATACCCGCTAAATGAAACGATAAAATGGATTTATACATATGTAGTGTTTATATGTATATTATAGTCACTAGATAATTTAATAATTTCGGTTACCTATACCATAAATGTTCCCTTCGAAAATATGTGAATCTCATATCTCAAAGCTTCTTAATTGTTTCCTCATATTTCAACTTAGGAACAAGTACCTTTTGACATTCGATTTAAATCAAACATGATATTGATGTGATTCATAGTTTCTAAAATAATCTGGATGCGTATACTTCTAAAATTAGCTTGTGTACCCTGAATATTTTTATGTTTTTTAAAGTGCTATTAAAGATTTACGTGTGTGTATGCGTATGTGTTTGTTTGCGTGTACATGTATGTGTGTGTGTGTGTGTGTGTGTGTGTATGTGTATGTGTGTGTGTGTATGTTTGTATGTGTGTTTGTGTATTTGTGTGTGAACTAAGGATAGACAAAATAGTTAAAGAAAACGTATAAAAATTTTAACGCAGCAGCAGCCTCTTGGAAACCTTTCAAGCGCACTGACCACTAAACCATGTATTCACCACGTTGCGTCAAAATTTTTTATATGCTTTATACAACTCATTGCTTTCTTATTATCTCTGTATGATTTAATTCAACTAGGAGTATATCAAAAATTTCTTTTGAAGTTGGCTCTAAAAGATGTTCGTTATAAAATAAAAACCCTTATAATTTCTGCTAAAAGCTGCCATGATCTGTATAACGCGTACGGACAAAAGAAGTCATAAAATATCATAGCCTCGATCCCAAGTGGTAATTCAAACTTTTTTAACAAAGATCTCTTAAGATATATATATATATATATATATATATATATATATATATATATATATATATATATATATATATATATATATATATATATATATATATATATATATATATATATATATATATATATATATATATATATATATATATATATATATATATATATATATATATAATATATATATATATATATATATATATATATATATTATATATATATATATATACTTAGTCTTGCCATAAATATTGTTATAAAGAAAAGCACGATTTTTTTTATACGTAACATTTATTCCTTTCATAGTGAGTTAGTTTAATACATCAATATATAACTATTAAAAATATACAATGTTTATTCGAAGTGGTCCCCATTGGCTGCAATACAGTCTTTTAAACGTTGAGGCCAGTTATCAATAGCAGCACGAACTCTTTCTAGAGGAAAATTCTTCACTGCCAACCGAATGGATCGTTTTAGGGACTCCAAATTATCATGGCGTTTAGAGCAAGCCTTACTCTCTAAAACTGACCATAAATCATAATCCAATGGATTTAGGTCAGGACTTGACGACGGCCAGTTTTCAGTGCTGATAAAGTCCGGAACGTTAGTATTCAACCAAGATTGGGTGGATCGAGCTCTATGACCCGGTGCCGAGTCTTGTTGAAAGCACCATTCTTTGTTATTGAACATGGTGTTAGTTAAAGACTTAACTACCGTCTCAAGAATGGTATTTTGATAAACTTGTGCCGACGTTTTAATACCTTTTTCACAAAAATATGGCTCAGTCAACCCTTCATAGCTAACACCCCACCAAACCATCACTGAAGTGGGATAATGCCCACGTTGTACTCTGTTTACTAATTGCGAAGCTTCTTTAGAGCTTCCAGCATAAATACGGTCATTTTGTTTATTAAAATACTGCTCAATTGTAAAAATTTTCTCATCCGTAAACAAAATTTTTTTGTGACCTCCCTTTGCGTACCGCTTAAGTAGTTGTTTGGATTTTACCACCCTATTCTTCTTTAAATTATCAGTTAAGAAGTGACCAGTACGTCTCTTATAGGCTGCAAGTCCTAAGTCATCTTTTAATATACGCGACATGGTTCTAGGAGCTATCTTCATCTCCCGAGATAAAATCTTTTGCTTACGGACAGGATTTCTTCGAATTCTTTCCCTAACTGCTTTAATCACCTTTTTCACACGAACGGTACGTGGACGGCCAGATCTTTTTCTGTCACAAACAGAGGAGGTATCATTGTACCTATCAATAGCCCGGTAAACAAACATTTGACTAATACCAAGCGGGTGGAGGGTTTTAAAAATTGCACTTTTCTCCATACCTACTTTATGTAAGGCAATCACAGCGATTCGGTTCTCTTTATCACCCCACTCCATTTTAATATAACAAAATATTTAACAATATAATGGCGCGAAAATAAGAAAACACATCAAGCAATCATATAAAAATGACAGATTCCAAATTCAAACGTAATATTTTCTTTTTTTGAATAGTAACAGTATTTATGGCCAGACTAAGTATATATATATATATATATATATATATATATATATATATATATATATATATATATATATATATATATATATATATATATATATATATATATATATATATATATATATATATATATATATATATATATATATATATATATATATATGTATATAGTAGTATTTAATGAATATAATGAACCACGCTCTGCTACCAGAAATGTATATAGTATATAATGAATATAATGAACCGCGTTCTGCTACCAAAAAATATATATTGAATAGTGGGTAGGGGTCAGCAATTGTGGAAGCGTGCTGAAGTGGAGGTTATTTATTAATTATTTACTTTATAGTCGGTTTTAGGATAATAGAAATTGTACAGTACCTTATCTTCATGATTCACAACACAAACACTGATTGTTCCCGGCACCGGGGAATGTTTCACATTAGTCTTCTTCACTTAGGGTTACTTGCACTATTATCTTTTGTAGGTTTGTCTTTGTCAGGTTCAATATCAAGAGGGAATACACAAAAGGGAAATCAAATAAGGCTGAGGGAAAATCACACCGCTAATTAATATTAGATTCAGGAAGGACGTGCGCTCGCGTCGGCCGTCTTACGTGCCCCCTTTACTACAACTCCATAACTACTACTACTACTGACCGCTCGCGCCGGGAGTTGGCACAAGACTTTGACGACAACCCGCGCGGGGGTCATCGCAGGGGGCGGCACAAATAGGAGTAAACATAGCCCCCGCCCTAAACATCTAATGTTTACGAGAAAATGGGAGTAGCTAATAGGTAGACGAACTAATTTGGTTAAGGCTCTCTTTAGGATACCTGTCGATGTCTTAACATCGACCACACGCACAACGCTATCTTTACCAGGATAAATTTGGGAAATGCGACCACGTCGCCACTGTAAAGGGGGTAAATTATCATCTTTGATGAGGACTAACTCACCTACTGTTGGAGGATTCACTGGATCAGTCCACTTCTGCCTAGTCTGCAGAGTGTATAGGTACTCTAACTGCCACCGCGACCAAAAATGTTGAGTTATCTGTTGCACTACTTGAAAACGGGTTAAACGATTAATTTTTACATTGTTATAGGGATACTCCGGCAAAGCACTAAGAGGTTGGCCAATCAAAAAATGACCAGGCGTCAAAACTTCTAGATCGTTAGGGTCATTAGATAAGGGACATAACGGCCGGGAATTTAATACCGCTTCAATTTTAGCAAAAATTGTAATTAATTCCTCGAATGTTAAAGGAGTTTCATAAACGACCACCGACTCTGATG